>VWZV01009566.1:548921-664007 GCA_013397155.1 Irena cyanogastra | reverse complement strand
CAGGTACACTGAGTATTTTATCCCTGGCATCCTATCTCCACTAGCCTCCTGGCCACTCTAGCTTATGCTCAGAGCTGCATCTTCCAAACACAGGTTACTGTGTTACTGTGAATGAACACACTCAAGGATGTCCACTCTCATGTGGGCTTTTTATCATATGGGCCCCTTACCACATTTCTACCAAAGTGAATTGAGCAGTAGGAAAAAAGAAAAGAGATGACTTGAGGGACTCACAAGTGGTGTTGCAGTGACTTACCAAAACATTCCAGCTTGTTCAATGAAAACCAAACAAGCATCCAGACAAATTGTAGATGGTGGCAAAAAGTTATGCTGGAAAATAGTTTACTTAATGGCCCATGTAACTCTCCCTGGAAACAGAGTTTTAAATAGCACTCCAACAGGGATTGAGACAGGACAGAGGTGTTCCTAGGTAGGGTATGTCCAGGTACCACTTCCTTCTTAGCTGTTTAGTGTAAGTTAAGGGGTGAATGGATCTGACAGTAATCATTAGTGATGAGCTGATATGAGAAAATGGACCATCCACTGAAAATATTGGCCCAGGATGTAAATACAGCCATGGTCTGCATGAATTTGTAAAAAGACAGACCCACCGCTTGCTTTTTTTCCCAGTTCATTTTTTATACTTTGTAACAGAAACAGGAAATGTTTGATGTGAGGCATCTTCAAGAGTTACTGTGACATCGAGAAACTTTGCACATTCTTAACCTTAAAGGCACATTCTTGGAATGACATCCGATAACTTTGCTCTTGGCTCCTCAGACAGGATGAAAAGAGTTTCCAGTGTGCGTCAATTCATTGTTTAAGTGTTTTGACTAATGGCCTCAGGTTAGAAAAAAAATAATCCCAAACCCTACATCACATTAATTCTGGAGCAGACTGCATGCAGCTGCACTAGCAGCAAGCCAGAGGGCAGGGTAAAGGACCCTTTATGCACCCACTGCTACCCAAGCAAAGATGGTTACAGCCCCTGAGCCCTCAGGATACCAGGGTCTGTTTCTTCCAAGCACCAGCCCAAAGAGTCTCAAAGAAGCAGAGAGCCCAGCAGCTCACAGAGTAGCCTGCAGTGCAGGCTGGCAAATAGACAAAGGCTGCACACCCAGAGGTGCTGTAGCTGTGGCTACATCCCTTCTGGGGACTAGGGACACAGGAGAGGAAACCTCCCTCCTTGAGCAAATTTCCTCCTGAAACGCTCTTCCACACAGACATTTCCACAAACCAGTGTCTTGGGATCACAGATAATTCCCTGCTATTAAATGTGAGCCTTGCATGAGAATGAAGGTCAGAAGGACTTGGGATACTGGGAGATGAAAAATTGGACTGCATGTAAGTGCAGTGTGCACTTACAGCCCAGAAAACCGAGTATATCTTGGGCTGCATACAGAGCAGCGTGGCCAGCAGGGCCAGGGAGGGGGTTCTGCCCCTCCACTCTGCTCTGGTGAGACCCCACCTGGAGAGCTGCATCCAGCTCTGGGCTCCCAGGACAAAAAAGGCATGGGCCTGCTACAGTGGATCCAGAGAAGGGACATGAAATGGTCAGAGGGACAGAACACCTCTCCTATGAAGAAAGTCTGAGAGAGGTGGGGCCGTTCAGCCTGAAGAAGGATCTGGGGATGTGTTTTTGCTGCCTTTCAGTGTGAAAGGGGGCTTATAAGAAAGACAGAGAAAGCCTTTTTACCAGGGTCTGCAGTGACAGGATAAGAGATAATGACTTTAAACTTAGAGAGAGTAAATCCAGATTAGATATTAGGAAGAAATTCTTTACTTCCCCATCCCTGGAAGTGTTTAAAGCCAGGTTGGATGGGGCTCTGAGCAACCTGGTCTTAGGGGAAGGTTAAGGGGAAGGTCTTAGTTCCAAACCCCCATGGCAGGGGGTTTGGAACTAGGTGGTCTTTAAGGTCCCTACCAACCCAAACCATTTTGTGGCAGTATGGCTCAATAAATCCAATGTATAATGGCACTGACAAGGCTAAGTTGTCTAAACCTCTGAATAAGACTCATATGCCCTTAAGCTGACAGAGATATGGACTGTTTGCCCATTCAAGGTTCAGAAGCATCATAACCTCTGAATTGTGCTTGCCATGGTGCTGGGCTCAGCCCCCACCAGCCTTACACACACTTTCTTGGGGGTTTTGTGTGTTGCTTCAGCACTGAAGAGGAAGGAGCGAGGATCGCCACCACAAACAGCTAGTGCTGCCAAAATTGTTTTAACCTGCCCTTTCTGCTAAGTCCTTCTCCCTGGATACGTTCCTTTCCTCCACCCCTTCTACATAGCAGATCTAACCTGGGAAGTGCACTCCCTTAGAGGACATCTTGGGGGAACATTGATGAGGAAGGCAGGGAGGGAAGCTGTTTGGGCAGGGGTTGCGTGGGCAGAGCAGGATGCAGCAGCAAGGAGGAAGGAAGGAGACTAGGCAGCACAGAGGACCAGAGCAAAGCCTTCCCATCACCTTTAGTATCTTGCTACATCTCCAGGCAGGGGACAAGCACAGAGGAAAGCAGCTGAAGGCAAAAGCCAGCCAAGAGTTATGAATTTGTGGATGTCTTTGTTGGCAAAGCTACGAGTGCTTCATTTCGGGCTGGATGGGACCATTTAAGGGCCTGTGATTTTATTCCTAGGAATAGCATATCATAATAGCCATGTGGCTCACTAAAAGGTGTTCTTTATTTGCCTGAGCTCATTGGAGGAACACAGACTACTGGTCACTTGCTTAAAGAAGTAGATATTAATTTTATTATTATTTGCCTGCCATAGCCATTTAGCTATCCAGAAGCACTGAAAAAAAATAAAAGGACCTTGTGATTGTAGGTAACCTTCTCTAATACTGAAGGACAATACTTGTTGAGGAAGTTTTACCATTTTTCAGATAGCTTGGTGTATCAGTACTATATTTGTTGTTGGGGATCTCATGAGATTTCCAGACCTGCTCCTGCAAGATATCTGGCTCCAACAGTGCTCTGGATCCAAATACCTCACAAATTTAAATGTTTCAATGAAAATCTAACTGAAGCCAGATGTGACACGTATCCTAATGTCTTCTTTCTCACTAAGGCCATTTAGTCTTTCATCATCCCAAAGGTAACTAGCTGCTCCAGGGCACACTGAGGATGAACCAGGGGCTTGTTTCTAGAAGCAGAGTAGATAGCTTTGAATACCTTGGCAGATGAGATAATAAAAATGGAATTAAGTAAACTTGAGGCCTTGCTCCATGAGAAGGGAAACCTCGAGTACCTCAGTATTGACAGAAAGAGGCTCAGTTTAATTTCAGAGCTAAATGGTAACAGTGCTATCACACCTACCTCCTGTAGGAAATCCCCTTCCTGCCACACTGTAACCAGCACTGGAGATGTGGGACTTGATCCTCATACTTAGACCTGAAAAAGTGATTGTTATCAGGTGAATGTATAAAAAGTAGGCATTTAATCCATTCTGGCTGCAACTAGTTCTTTTTATGGTTAGGTTAAACTCTTTTGCATTGTTGGTGGTGAAATGATTCACTGCTGTAAAATTTTGTGGGTGGTGGCTGTTCGGACAGGATGCATTGTAGGCGTTAGAAAGAGGACAGGAAGAGCTGTTCTCTGCACAGACCATCTGCAGGTCACAGAAGGTTACGTTTTTAGTAGAGGACAGAAATGAAAGGCCAGATTCTGTATACTTCCTTGTTCCATCAGTGGTAGTGCTGCATCCATGTATCTGGCCTTCCTTGCCCAATTAATTGAGCAAAATTCTCTTCGAATATACTGAATTTGAAGTGTAGGTTTTAACACTGTAGATGGCAGATGTTTTCTTCTCTAATTCTTATTCTGATGGAACTGGGAATTCTTCATGTTGGGCCTGTGCTGGATGGCATAAGTTGTGAAGAAAGTAATTCTGCTCTGACAAAAATCTCCCACTTACTCAAGCAAACTCTAAGTCAAAAACTGAGGAAAGGACTTGTGTCATCTGGTGGTCATGGGGCTGGCAGGAGCTGGAGGGTGTTGCAGTCTTAAGAAATAAGATTTCAGTGCAGTGTGTTTCCTTTCCAGGGGTGGAATGGTCCAGACCAGCGAGCAGTATGAATTTGTGCACCATGCACTGAGTCTCTATGAACGCAGACTTTCTGCAGAAGCTGTCCAGTGAAGCTGAGGAGGGTAAAACCAAATGTCAGTCTCTTGAGGTAATTTGTTTCATTACCTACCAGCAGCTTCTTCAAGGAGTTTACTGCAGTGGGAAAGACGGCTTTGAGGCCAACTTCTGAAAGGATTGTGGATGGTTTGGCAAAAGTACAGAGATTGCTGGACCCTTACTATGTATGAATGTATTGTGAGCTTCCCAAAAATGATTTATAAAGAAGGTACTGTACTGAAACTACACATGGATTTTTCTGTATGTATCTAAAGGTGAGTTTAATTCTGTAATGGTGATATCTGCCATATGGAATGTATGTATGTGCTACTGCTGCAGTCAGATGGACATTGGGACTTCTACAGAAGAAATGTTTAACAAATGTATAAAAGCTTTGACGTTTGCAAACTGTCTTGTGAATGGACTGTCAACTGTACTGTAAAGTGCTATTACTGATTATGTGGTGAGCTTGTTTCTTGGCCACATAATATTCTTGCTGCTAAAATTGCAAGTGTTCAACTATTAAAAAAAAGGAGATAATAAAAAAGTTTAAAAATCTTGTTTTTGAAAATATTCAAAAGCAGTTAATATTTTATATGGAAATATATGTTCTTCATACTATTAACTATTAAATGTGTATTTACTGTAGGTCTTACAGAGCAGTTGCAGAGCACAATGTCTGTTATTCAGTGTGTATGTATTTACCCTAAACTGTTGATTGTCTTAGAACATGCTTCTGCTACAGACCTGAATCCAGTGTATTTGTAAATTGTGTAAGTCATTCTACTTTTAAAAGAAACTTTGTAGCATATATTAAATGGTAAGGATTTTAAATATTTGTCTGTCTTTTATTAATACAGAAATTTTTGCATATGTTGTTTATCTGCTCTATTTCTTTCAGTAAGAGATAGATGCCTTTAGTGATATGGACTCTTCCATGACAGGTTATACAAGAAAGAAAATGCTGCTATGACTGTTTCCTTTATTGCTCAGTAAAAGCTTGTTTTTAAGAGATATGCAAAGTTTGCATTATGGCTTACAGGACTGGGAGGTCTGTTTACAGGATGTAATGAGTTTTTAATGCAGTGATGTTGACTTCGCTTCATACTGCTAATAAATTACCCTTAATATAAAATATTAACTGAAGTCTTTGTTCTTGCCTAGGCTAGTTAATGCACACACACTCTTGTGCCCCTATAAACAGGCTCAGCCCAGCACAATTTGGTCAGCCTCCACCATGGCTTCAGACCTCCAGAGGACACTGGCAATCCCCAAGTGACGTGGAGCAAGGTGCACCACCTGATGGGAAGGCAAACCCAGCATCACTTGATTCCTCAGGGGGAGTTTCTGTAAGACCCAGTACAGATGCCAGAGCTTTGCCTCCTCCTCTTCCCCTTCCTCTCCACCCTCCACTTGGTATTTAGAACTTGTGGAGTTAGAAATATATTGAGATTTTTCTTGATTGTGTATAGTTACAAAAAATACATGCTTTTCCCTGGATAATATAGAATATACTTAGTCAGCACCATCCAGATAATTTTTAATTGTTCACATGCAACAAATTACACAAAAGTATGATCCCCTTTCTTTTAGTCTAAAGAGATTCAATAAAATCTCTTTTAATTTCCCAGGTGCTTGAAAACTCCTCTTTTGCTTGTATTTTTCCAAAATAAACCAACTAGTAAACTGAAGAATCATATAAAAGGACAAAGTACTGTAAAACCCCCCAAAACAATTGAATAGAAGGAAGTGCTCGTCACTGACTTTTTCCCCCGTGAAGGCACATTTCCTTCCTAGCCTTCGCTTCACTTATCTGAGGTGGGTTTTTTTAAGAGAAGCATGGGGAGTTGCTAGAGGGAAAATGGATTCTTTATTTCACGTCCTGGTTTCTACCTGTCTTGCCTTGACATTCTCAGGTAAGTGCCTCTCCCCACTTGCCCTCTGTGAATTGCTCTTTCTGCCACTGAGCAGAGCCCTCCGGCACAGCCGGTGACTTACAAAAACCGTCACCTCTTCCCTGGGCTTCATACCAGAGAAATGAGGGGCAGGGCCAACACAGCCTATTCTGTTTAGACTCCTTTCCAAAGGAAAATAAACTGTCTTCTTCTATGCTGGGGATACATCTTCTTTTTTTTAACATCTCCTGGTAGACAATCCAGGAACTGAGTTTTTGGGACAAATGCTTCAGATGGGAGATTCCTATCTTTTATTCATACTTTATGGAACTTGAGAGACAAGAACTTTCTGTAATGCTTAGTTAGAAAATTCCCAGGTCTGTAAAAGCGGGAGAATGACTACATCAATTGAGGGAAATAAATACTCATTTGGTTTAGCACTTTGTAACTAATGGGGCTGGAAATGTTTGAGTAAGCGAGATTAAAAACAAAGAACATCCTAAACATGATATAGCAGGGAGGATGCATTTGAAACAATCAGTTCTGTGTTCTGTAACAAGTATTCATTTTGCATTGGTAACTTTGTGGTGTTTTGATTAATGCACTGTAATTTTCTTCATTTGAGTAGCTGGTGTTGATCTTTAATTGTGTCACACAGAGAGCTAATCTTACGTGAATTGGAATGGTCACAAAGCTAACAGCTAGAAACATTGGAATAAATCCAGTAAAACAGATGTGCTTCCTATCAGTAAAAAACCTCCATTCCTGTAACACAGGCAATGAGAGACACATAAATTTGTGAATATCCTCCTATGTATTTCCCTCAGAAACATTATGAATTTTACTAAAACAACTTTTAGGCAGTAAATTATATTTTTAAAAGTCTGTGTTGTAATACTGCAACAGAGACTGAGAACTCATGTAGATCTCTGTTTGCTTTCCAGCAGGGGAAATGAGAAACTGGTGTTTGAAGTTAATAATTCTTCGATTTCTTTTATATCCAGTTTAATTTTTTTCTTATTTTATATATATAGTGATCGTCAAGATAACCTTGCCACAATAGCTTGGGGCTTTGCACTTTCATTATTTACATTTCCAGCACATGCATCACATAGGCGTTGTGTTTGAAGGGGTTTTAGTAAATAGGATCAAGTTATGGAAAGTTTCATGAAAAGTTCAACACAAAGAAGGTGGGAAGAGATATTTATTTGCTGATGTACTTTAAATCATTGAGAATTTGCTTTTTGTCAAGTAAATGTGTAATCTATCATATTTTTCTGGAATTTTCCTTTTCCAGAAGGGTTTCTGATTATCCATGTCCAGAAACAGCAGTGTCTTTCAGAAAAGAGAGGAGTCATTATGGAAAAGTGCAACATGACCAACGTGAACCAGAAGTGGCAGTGGATGGCAGATGACAAGCTCCTCCATGTGAAGTCTGCCCAGTGCCTGAGCATCTCTACGCACTCTGCTCTGTCGTCTCGCAGCATCATCGTTGATTGTCCCCAGGCAGTCAGGTGGAGTTGCCACGAGGATGGGCTCCTGAAGGTGGCCAACAGCTCCCTTTTCCTCACAAAACAAGGTCAGAAGGTAATGGCCAAGCGGAGTAAAAAATACCTTCATACATGGATGCAGCTAAAAGCCAGCGAGACGGGAAAACCTGTTTATGTAAATCTGTGCTCAAAGCAAGGTGAGTTATTCCTTCAAGAAAATACCCTGCAAGTTTTGGTAACAAAAATGTCTCTGTTATGCTAACTCAAATGTGAAAAATTATGATATTTTATTCATACAGAAGAATGTTTTTCACAGTTGAAAAGCATTTTGAGAACTATTAAAGAACAGCTGAGATGAGTGCTGTCTTTCTCACAACTGGTGGAGTTTTTAAGCCACTTTATATTTTCAGGATGTCTCTTCTTTTGTCTACTCCCAGTCTTTGGATCAATGTGTTTATATGTAACCTCAGCTCACTATTATTGTGTCATTTCCTTTTTCCATTTCTAAACTATGGGTACTGATTGCTAGTACTTTTCAAAAATGTGGATGCAAAGAAGTTCTCCTCCCCATTCATTTTATCATACAAATCCAGATTCAATCTGTCAAGAGCAAGAAGACATCTGAAAATCAAACACATGCACAATTTTTTCTCTGATTAACCTAAATGCATGATTAGAACAGTCATGGCTTACACATTTACCTGTTTACTTGGTGTAATTTTGCTCTTAGATGCCATATACATGAGAACACTCAAAAGTCTCAGAAATTCTTGGAATAGTAACTTGAAATGCGAAGGTCTGTGCACATACCTACAGACACATAGCAGTATATCTGTGTAGTTGTGGGTTTCCATATCCATGGCAAAATGGAAGGTACAGTGGTTTGAATACTGCTTGATAATGCTTTCTTTAATGTCCCATTGGCAATCCTTCCTGGCAATCCTGTTAATATTGTTCTTGTGCACTATCAAGCAGTTCTTCATAGTAAATAAGAACAGCCTATAGACATCTTTTTACTGTTAATTCTTGTCTTTACAGGCTTAAAAATGTTTTAAGACTCAAAAGCATTGCATATGTCCAAGTTTTCAGAATGTTTAAACCAAATCCTCATTCTTTCTGAACTCCTAGTTATTGTAAGGCAGGGTACCATTTTTTTCAGGAAATTTGCACTTGCAGAACTCCATTTGTAGGACCAGGACTACTCACCTGAGTGGAGGTATGAAAGGATAGCTTGCAGAATCAGGAAATGGAAAAGTGGCCATGATGCCATCCCAGCCCTCCCATATATGTAATAGATTAAAAAGGCAAAATTATTTTAAGTCCTGTGGGGTGCATATGGCTTGTATATTCTAAGACACTATGAACAGTTCAGATGAGGTACACAGGTAGTCTTATTTCCTTTAAATAGCTGGATGGAGTGTGGCCTAATGAAGTTAAAGTAACCTTACACACTTTTCTTAATCATCCTCAATTTAAGACCAATAAGCACTAAGACAATTGTCATGGGATATTAAAGCATTTTCTCATGCACTTACTATGCTCAGTTCTTAAATGAATTTATCTTGATTTTCTTGAAATTTTCTCCATAGACAGGCCTGTAAATCCTTTCTAAGAGTGTTACTTATTTTTGACAGCTCTGGGAAGCTCTGCTGAAAAATCAATAAAACATTATAATCCTCAATACCTAACTAAGAATTTTAGGAATATAAGAAGCTCATAATGTAGAAGTAGTGCAAAGACTTATTTTTCAAATAGTAGTAAGTGTTATGAGAACAATATCTAATGCCCCCAACTCAAGTCGTGGCATTCATATGCATGTCAGAATCTTCAATGCTAAATGTGTAAAATTAGTCTTCCAAGAACATCTGTCTGCTTTCAGTGCAAGCAGAAGTGGATCAGCCTAAAATAACATATTTGGTCTATATTTAGCTAAGATAGTAAAAATTGAGCAAAATCTTTGGAGCTGAAATGGCTGTAAGTTTTTCTACTCCTGACTAAGATGACATTTTTGCTATAATTTACCCTCTATTTTCACAGTACTCATAAAAATAGTTATATTTTGGCATAGGACTAGCTCACTGAATTGCATCCCAAACATCACCCTAGACAAGAGTACAAGCTCCAAACCCAATAACTGCAACTTACCATTATTACATTCTAGACCTTACTCAAATACCAAACATGATTTTTCTGAGACAGGGGAAAGTCTGAGCTTGGATTTGGATTTCAAATCAGCCATCTGAGATGTGTGTGGATTTACATGTTTTGTAACACTCCTGACCTAAATGACTGTTTGTGGAAACGAGGATTAATTTGGCAATGTAATCAATCTCTGCTCACTCAGAGGTAATTCCAAATCTAGCAGCAAACAGTTCTTCTCACACAAACTCATGTTTAAATCTGGCCTCCAGCTGAAACAGCTAACATGAAGAATGGTCATAAGATATCGGTATCCCTTGAGAAACTGAGACTTCATTTCCCACCAAATTCATGAGGACATCCTGGGCAGAGAGAAAAGAAATCTGTAATGTGGAAGCCTTCTTTTCACCAGCCCAGTGTTGGGTTCAGAACTTCCCTAAGCTCAGAAACCAGGAGAAGGAACAGGAATGGAAACAGGCAAGAGGAAAATATGGGGCAGGTGAAGAGATAGAAGGCAGGATGACTGAAAAAAGAAAGACTGCTGCATGTAAATAACACTTGTGGAACAAATGTCTGCCATTAATTCTGACAGACTAACACTGATGTCACTCCTGAACTGCATAAGCAATTCTTACAAGCTTCTTTTGTTCTGAGTAGGTTAATTTCAATAAAATATCCAATTAAGAACAGATGTAATGCTATGTGGCACCTTGAAAATTACCAGCAAACCTCAAAAACACTGCTGACCAAAATTTATTCACTAAGTAGGGAATTACTTCAAATGAGGAGACACAAGGCCAAGCTGTGTGCTGCAGTTATGCACTGAGCTCTAGAGCCTGTCACACAGGCTGTAGAGCAGTCCAGATACAGAAGGTGACATGAACTGTTTTGCAATATGATGCTCTTCATTGCATTTCTCTTCTGTCATATCATACATGGTAGGGACAACACCAGAGCTGTGGATATTGAGACATTCAAAAACAGTAGCTGATTTTGTGGAGGATTTACTTACAGTTGTGTGCCAAGCACTGAAGAACCATAGTGGGATCTACAAAGATATAAAACATGTTTGAGAAGGAATTGAAATAACAACTAGAATATCTTTTTATCTCTTGTTTGTTTCCAGCCTGAAATAGACCAAATACCAGGTATGAGCTGAAGTCTGATGTGCCATCTGACCTTCATGCTGTTCCTTCCCCCTTTTCTACCCTTGATTCTTGTCTGGGGTCATTTCTTTCCCATAAGCTTCTCTCTTCCCCTTATCCGCCTTTCAGTTTAGCTGCTTTATAATCAGAAATTCAGCTAATTATGTTCACATCCCACTGCTGATGCTTCAGTGGCTGAGATGGAGCACAGAAGGGACTAGAGCAGTGCACACTCCAAGCATGCTCTAAACCACTGGAGCAGCAGTAGCAACTGCAGAACATGGGAAGTTTAATCACATGCATCTTCTTGGGACTCTTGAGAAGGTGGAAAAGCACCAAAGAAAGGTGGCAGAAGCATAGAAAAGGCAGAAACTCTTACCTATTTTTGAAATAATGTAAATAAATATCTTTAGGCTTTAAGCTTTCCACACCTTTAGTGTTTGTAGATACTGCAATGATCCATCCATAAGTTCACTACCAGTAGTAATTTTTTGTGTGTGTAACTTTTACAAATTTCTTCAGGATAAATTAGCACACTGATAAACAATATTTTCATTCCACCTTTAAGTTGACCCAAAACGTTTTTCCTAAAATACATTCACTGAAATTCATTTTAATCTCTCCAAGTTATTTTATAGGGGTTTGTAAGTATAAGAGTTTGCTAATATCTATGTGAACCCATGAAATATCAAAAATTACTTGAATCTTCTTTTTTTGGTCAAAGAAATATATGGCTGACCACTTCTGCTGAGCTCCACCTGGACAAAAGGAGGCATCAACGTCAGATCCTTGGACGTAATTACAAGACCTTGTACAAAATCCAATAGCGTACTGAGAAGCTCAAAGATAATTGTGGGCTTAGATTTTCTAAAAAGAAAGGGAGAAATCTGCAGTGTAGCCTAGGTCATTGGGTTTTGTAAATTTTCAAAGTCTCAGTGAGCCACAGCACAAAGAATACAGAACAAAACCAGCTCAGCTGGTTCATAGGGAAAAAATGGAACAATAGGCACGGCTTCCCAGAGCAATCCAGGCATGTCCTGCTTAATGATTTCATCTTCTGCTAGTGCTAACAAAGACATCAATTCCAAACAACTATACTGGTATTTTAAATTATTACATTCTCTCCCTTTGTTTTGTGTGGACCTTCAGGTAGAAGCTGGAGTGGGTTTGAACCTCCAGGTGTCTAAATGTAGGTGTCTGAAGGAAGGGATTATTTCACTTATCTCAGCAAGGTGCTTTTTGCCATTTGAGATGCTCCACAATATTCCACCTGATCTCTGGCTGCCAGCCCAGAAAGACATGCCCTAGCACATGACCTAGGGCAGTTCAGATTCCACTGGGTTTAGCAACTGAACCAAGACCTAGGTGTCTATGTAATTCCTAAGTATCTGAGCTCTCATCAGCAGAGATGTAATCCATGGAGTTAGTGGAGTTTAGATGCCCTTCCAGTGACCAAAGCTCCACTTCAGGGTGAGCTGGAACTACCCATAGTGTCAGAAATAGGGCTGGTACAGCAATGGTGTTATTACCGTAGTTGTATGGATGTTCTGCTACCACTGATGCTGAAAGAACCTTTCAGTGGCTACTTCAGCATTTCAAAAACAAGCAAGTAAAAGAGCAGCTCAGGATTAGACTAGAGTTTGGAGACATTTCACCTGTCTGACATAAGATACCAATAAGATACTAACTTCTACAACATTCAAATAAGGAAGGTAAAAATTTTCAAGCAGCACAGATTTTGCAGGTTTTAAAAATCACATTGAATGGGAAAGAAAGGACATTTAGAGGATTTTGTTCTTCTGTCATACTCTGACATAGAACAGAAATCTGAATTTTGATTTTTTTTATTTACAAGTAGTTAGCTAAAAAGATAATTCATTTTGTCCTACACATAAAGAGGTCTTAAAGCAACCCCTTCTTGTTTCAAGTCTTGCAAAGAGTTAGATGCAGTCTTACAGAGCATTTTGTATCTTATACACTAAATATCTGATTCAATTATGTTTCACTAGCAATTCAGCCTTAGTTTTCTGAAACTGTGCTCTAATAGAGTAGGCAGATCAGTACAATGTGAGCTATTTCAGAAGTATACATTCAGGAATATATCACAGCTGCACTGTGCCAGCTCAGCTGAAAGCACCACTGTAGGGTTCTCAGTCCTTGACAACTAACCAGCACTTTTGCTATTCATACATGCAAACGTATGGAAGTCCTTTCCTTGTAAGCAGCCTGCTGCTGTGTGGATGGATGTGCTTTGCAGTACACCCCGTGGATGAAATATGCACTTAGTCAGAACATCATCATTTTTCCTGGGTGTGCTGCTGATTATTACAATATTATGTTCACACACTGTATATCATGCAGCCACTAGTGATCAACATCAGTGTCAGTGCTGCTGTCCTGTTCCCAAGAACAGTTTTATGACTGATTTCCAAAGAGGCTGCTGGAGCAATGCTAAACACATCTGAAACATACCACTGTTGAGATTTCTGTGTACTTCACAAATGTCCAGAGAGGAGGTGAGTTTTTCCTGGTTAAAAAATTTGGAACTCAAGTTGCACAGAAATCTGCTACATGAGCCTTATAATAGGCAGTTTTCTTTTCTACATGGCTGCTACTGAAGAAGGATATGAGGGTCCTTATGCTAGGATCACAATAGTGTCTTTACTTAGAATATTAACATGGATTCTGACTTTCTTAAAATGGGTAACAGATATGAACCTCATTAGTCAGTCCACTGTAGAATATATGGAAAACATTGGTACATATATCTGAAGTTCCAGTGTGGCATACTGCTGTACACAAGTCACTTATATCCATAGGTTACAGGTAACAGACTGTAACCAGTATTTTCTGGGAAAGATCCTTTAGCTGGAAGCCCAGAATAGCCCAAAGCTTAACAAGAAAGGTTGGGTTGCTTGTTCATGGGACCTCTGTGTGATGGTGGAACTTTTCTGCAGACTCAGTGTTCTGCTTTGAGTACAGCTGAGCTGTCCCCTCAGCTCCTGCACCAAGAATGCCACTTATTCCCTGGCTGCTGAGTCCCATAAATGTCACTGGCAGCAACAGCTTCCTTTTTATGAAGGAGCA
The DNA here is from genome assembly GCA_013397155.1 of Irena cyanogastra. Lineage (NCBI taxonomy): Eukaryota > Metazoa > Chordata > Aves > Passeriformes > Irenidae > Irena > Irena cyanogastra. The sequence goes on along the minus strand of VWZV01009566.1, from coordinate 650,128 downwards.
GCTTTCCTAAAGCACAATTGCACTGGAATGCAAACGCCTTCCTGCTGGAATCACTGCTATTTGTCTGTAAATTAAGCTAGGATTTTTTTTTAGTGTGTTTTCATGTTGGGTGTGTAAATATATATTTAGGAACCCAACTGTGTGGCCTTTTTTCCTAAGAGATTGCTGACTGCAGATATACCCTTTTTTTTCTGTTTTTCTATCAGTAAGTTCTACTTCCTGCTGAAGTAGGAGAGAGATATCTCAGAGATATCTGAAAGGCATAGAGCTCTTTCCAAGTCCTCGAGGCTAGGATTTCTAGTTTCCTTCTGTAGACTTTCAGAGACCCACAACAAATAGGAGATCTCCAGGAACAATGACTGTCACGGAATCTAGACTCAGTCTGGACTTTTCTCAGCTAATGGGGTTGTTGCAGCAGCTGATGACAGCTTGAGCACAAGTTCCTGTCCTTCTGGTGGGAACCATGAAGGTATGTGACATGGGACCACAGCAGACTCTGCACCTCAGGCTCTCTACAGGGGGTTATGCAAAGGCAGCAGCATGAAGATGATCATGCAGAGTTGGACGAGACCTGAGGTTTCGATAAAACCCTTTGCACAAGTGTAAGAGAGAAGAATTAGATCTGTTTTCACTGCCTTGATTTGGAAAAATATTTAATCAACATTTTAAAATTTTAAAATGTAAATGTAAAGAGCAATTTAATGGAGACTTGGAATTTTTTTTTTATTTCCAGAGAAGCACAGTTAGATAAAAGGAAGGAAAGTATCTACTCTGGATACCAACCCATTCCAGTAAACCACTACTTTCCAAAAAGTTCCAGAACCATGTACCAGGTGAACACACTGTGCTGTCAAGCACAGCAAACACTTGCACGGAAATGTCTCCTACTAGGGTTTACAATCTCACTTTTCTGTGCAAATCAGAGTGCTGCAAATTTCTTTACATAAACATGTTAACATATATATTTACACAAATACAAAAAAACCTGATAACATTGATTTTGTGGAAGCTCATCCACTGCTCCTTTGGGTAAGAGGTAATCACACATTGCCCAGCTAAGACATCATAATTGCACACCAAGTAATTGCATTTGAAAGCTTCTGCTGCAATTTAACCCAATCACTACTTTGTTTTTAAAGGATTTGTGAGCTAAAATTGTTATAAATGGCAACCAGCCCAGTGGCTCAGCAGCAAAACAAGGTTCTGTCATGCTGCAGACCCCAGTTCAAGGACAGACAAAGTGTCTTGGGCATTGAGCCAATACACACTAGCTGTGTTACAGCAATGGCAGGGCAGCTTTTTGTGAGAAGGGGCCAGTGAGTAATTCCAATAGTTTAGCTGAAATGTGATGCTACCAGATGTAGAGGCCACCACAGCTTGAACCCTGCCCTCACTGCCACAAAGAAAGGATATTAAATACATACCAATGGGGAGGAAGAGCCATGAAAATGGGGAGGAAAAATGTGTAGTAAAATCTTTCCTGAGCTCTAATTGCAACTTTGGCTTTCTCTGAAGGATACGTGACTAAAAAAGCAAATCCACTGTCATATTTACAGATACTTCAATTAAGTGACAGATCATTAGCTGAGCCTTGGGAAGGCAGCAGTCAGGGACTAATATGGGATCAGCATAGGACTGATTTTAGAAAGCAAGAGAAATGTTCATGTGGACACAAGGAACTTGAACACATACATTGAGAAAAAAAAATCTTGAAAAAATCATCTTGAAAAATTATTTTGAACAAGGCCATGTTTTAAACTTACACCAACAAAAGGCAGATGTGAATCTGGCCCATGCCTTAGAAAGTAAGAGAGAGAGTTGACAATATAAAGCTGGTACTGTGTGCTATTTACACAAATGGCACACAGTACCAGCTGTGATAGATACAAGCAAGTGGAAAAGTTGCAAATGAAAAAAATTGTGCCATTAATGACAAAGTACAACTTTTCTCTTCCCTTTAGAAACACTGACAGACTATATTTAAAATGAATGGTATGAGTGTTCAGGGACATTAATTTTTTTCTGGTTGTGTTTTGCAGGCTTTGGTATTGATGTAAAAATACGTTTGCACTGAAAACAAAAAACCTATAATACTGACAGGTGCACTTAAACTACTTGGAAACTGTATCAGCCACGTTCATTGAATCTAATGAATTGTTTATAAAAATATTGAGGTGATTTTAATAATTTTCCTTTGCTTGTTTTAGATCTCCAAGATGCAGACGCCTCTGTGTGGAGTACTAGAACTACATCCCCCTCTTCAACTGCTGTTACTTCTAGGCCTGAAAATGTCTTGAGGAGTAGCACAGAGATGTTAATCAGAAATGTGACTGAACACTTCAGTAAAAGTTCCATTGAAAACCTCTACTTTGACTTGAAATCTGCAGTAACAGAGAAAGCCTGGATTCCAACAACCACTCTTCAATACTCTAGCACTACAGAAGAGGTAAGACAGACGAATTACTGATTTTTATAAAGCCTGCTCCACTCTGTGGAGCCTGACAGCTATTACAAGTGGGTATTTTGTGGGCTTAAAAAAACAACAAACCAAAACCTGAAAAAAACTAGCTAAAGGACTAAGCTTTGTTCTTTTTTTGGTGGGATGCTTTGTTTTGATGTTCATGCTGACAATGTCCTTTGCTAGAAGCATAGCTGCAGAAAAATTCTGCCTCTTCTGTACAGCCCAATCCACGTGCACATGTTGCATTGGGAAAAGTTCAAGGGAAATTATCAGGATATGTGAGAAGCAATGGAAAGCTCCTGGATGTGGCAGGACCCACAGGAGCCTGGGTATCTGCTCTCAGTAACTCAGGCTTTGGTATTGTTTGTTGCATGATGAGAGGGTCTAGCTCTAATTACATGCTATGCAATGCCCTTTTTTACAGATAATTACATACATTGTTTACAGATCAAAACCAGAGAAATCCAAATGCTTTAACTGGCCTCGAAAGGAACCCTGGCCTTGGCCATGGTCAGCTTATCTACTGGCTGATAGGCAGAGTGGAAACACACAGACACTTTTTGGTCTCTGCTATGTCCAACCACAAACTGCCCTGGCAGAAAAGGTGAATGGGGCTGCCAGGCCCAACTGTAGAAGGAGCACATGGCAGTTTGCTCCAAATCAATTTCCAGTCTTCGTTTTCTGCAAAACTCAGTTCAGTCATGTGAGAGCAAATCTGGAATCACCACTGGCAAAACGTTCACAGGCAGTTAGAACTAAAGCATGCAGGACATTATTGGTCCCTGTATCACTATTATCACATAGTGGTTTAGAACTGAAAATCCCTAAATTCCCTGTGGCTTATCTTTCACAGTACACCATGTATTGGGGCAGGCAAACATGTTTCAATTACTACTGTGTGTTGAAGCAAGTAAGACTAAGAAATCTGTTTTATGTTTAGGAAGGCTGTGGACAGAGTGTGAGGGTCCACAAACTTAGTGGTTTATGGACCCCAACACCAGTGTTCTGATGCTGATGAGGGCAAGGGACTGAGCCAAGGATAGGTGCACTGCACCCCATGCCACAACTGATGCAGTTCTTTTTAAATATGATCTTTCTGGCTCAGTGCATGCAGGCTGAGCTTATTTCCTCTTGCCCTCTGTTCATTTGCATGCCTCCTACACAGAATACTTGTTCCTGCCAAATGAAAATGTCCTACAAAAACAGGTATTATCCAAACTGCCTCCAACACAACTAATAACACTACATAATCCTGCCAAAGCAAGAGAAATGGCACCATTTTAACAGAAACTACTGCCTCTTGCGTTTCTACCCCACTTCACTTCTTGAATCACATCATTTGCACTGAGCAAGCTGCTTAGGTCAAAACTTTCAAACCAGAATTCTGATGATAAGCCGTCTAAGCATATCTGTGGGAAAAAAAAAGCAATAGTTTTGTAGCCTCCAACTGGCTCTGGACATTAGAATCTAGATATACCAATTTAGACACACAAACTTAAAATCTTTGGTCTCCCTCTGTTTCCCAGTCTTTAGAATGGCGTTAAAAACATTTTTTGTCAAACTTCAGGGATGTTTAAAGGATTAACTGAATTTAACACAATACTTTGAAAACACATAGACTAAGTGCTGAGTATTGTTGTGAGGAAGACAATACCTTCTATGAACTGCATTTGTCCAGGCTGGGGCCTCTTGTTTGCAGAAGTAAAGCCATGTTGTTATTTGGCTGTGCACATACTCATTTTGGGGGGGACAATAGTGACATTTCAATTGAACAAAATGTTTGGTTTAGAGCTGCCTTGGATTTCAAGTAAAACTGCAGCTTGCACTTTGAATCCATGACAAAAGCTATGCAAAGCCCATTTCCTCTTGATTAGAGAGACAGAGAGGTTGGTGTTAAAAAAAAAAAAAAGTCAGGAAACCTTGGGAAAGTGTCTGAAAGAGACTTTGGAGCCTGCTATTAGAGACACGTCCGGCAACTCCCAAAGCTCACTTCCAGTTCTTTTTTCAGTTTAATTAGTTTCTTGGCTTGCCACACAGGTCAGTAAGTGTTAAAGGCTGTGTGACTGCTGATTTACTAAAAGCCCATTTATGCATTACCAGTCTCAAAATAATTACTTGCATTATGTTGGCTAATCTATATAAATATATTGACACCAGTGAATGATGGACTCCTCATGTTTTATTCCAGTGTTGGCATAGACATCTGTGTCAGACCTTACCCATATAGCAACTTTTGTTGGATAACATACAGAAGGAAATCTCAACACCTGTAATAAACTTGTACTTTCCTACTAATAAAAAAGTAAAGATTTTATGATAGCAAGAATAAGAGTAATAAAGTAGGAATTTCTGAATTATGAGTACTTCTGAGAAGGAGTAATATCATTTTCCTCCACAAATTATCTTATGCTAGCTAGAAGAGACAAACAGGTGTTTATTTCCAAAAGTCTTTAAGTTTCACTTGTGGTAGGTTCCACTTTTTTCCCTGAATTTTATGTTTGCAGTGTTGATTATGTTTCTTTTTCCTTTTACTTATTACATCTATTTAAACAACTTACATCTAAATATCCAAATTTTATCTTCCTTGCAAGTTCAGGTCATGGATGTATTCAAAAATCCTTAGACTAAGGTGAGCTCGTTTTCAAGAAAAGGCAGGTTACCCTGAATGTTTTAATCTTGGGAGAGGGTTTTTAAGTAATGCAAATATCCCAATAAGCCTTCAGATTTCCACTTCTCCAGTGCTAGAAAAGTATTGGTGTGGTTTATGCTGTTAAGCCCAAAAAGCATGATCACCTAAAGAAGAAATCACACTGTAAAATTCTCACCTTCAATGATTACAAGACATCTATGTCATTTTAGTCCCAGTTTAGATCTAAGAAACACACCTTGTGTTTCCCATCAATGGTATGATTATCCCTGTGCTAGCTCTTTGTGGTTTGGTTCCTCCTTCTGTCTGAAGTATGTAAAACATCTCTTCCAAAGGAGATCTTCTTCTGTGGCATAATAACCAACACAGATTTATATTGTCACTTAAGGCAATGATCATAAAGTTATTAACTACCCTCAGCTTTGCAAAGTACAGCCCAACACTTTCAGTACCATGTCTCTAGGACCAGGCATGGAACTCCACTGGGACAGATGAAGTTTTCTGTAGGTGCAGGTTTTTTTTTATTTCAAAACAGAAGAAGGACAGCTAAAGTTTTTCAGATATTTGTATCTTGTTTGACAGGCTGGTGCCCAGAAAAATCCTACAGTAGCAGCTCCCCTAAAAGGCAGATTAATGTTTGTAGAACCTAGAACCTTTTTCTCCCTCAAAGAGGGCAAAAGCGATAAAGAGATGGTGTTGAATTTGCTTGAGGTACTGCTTTTAAAATTTAAAATCCCACACGCATAATTCAGTACAGAAAGATTCAGAAAAATACCATTCCCATTGAAGAAAGTAAATGTAAGTATTCCATACTTTGAAATTAAAGTATTCCATACTTTCTCTTTTGTGCACCCCCAAATTCACTCCATGGCTGCTATTGTGTATTTGAATATCCGAAGGTACAAAAATGCTTCTGTCTACACTTCTTCTCTGTCTCTCCACGTACACAGTTACATGCAAGTTTTCAGAGGCTGAAATTTAAGCAAGAAGGAAACGGGTATGCATGACAGAAATGGAAAGTTTTCATTTTGGCAGTAGCCAGCTCAGAGTTGCACACAGCTTTATTGGTGCATCCTGAAAACAGGGAGACTTTCTTGCTTTCCATGGTGTGTGTAATTTTAGCTTGGGAGTTATTCAGGGGATGTGGGAAAGAATTGTTTCGAGGACACAAGTTGAAACAGAAAACAGAGATGACTTGGCCGCTCACAGACAGACTCTGCTGCTGCAGGCAGGAGCTCAGTGTTGGGCTCTGCTGGACTCTCCTGGATGCAAGGCCTCTAGCTGCAGTGCCACATGGCCAGCGAGAGAATGGAGGCCTTGGCAGTCTGTGGTTAACCCTTAAAAACATCAGAGTTTGGGATGCAGGAGCTGGAGTAGTGGGTTACTGATAGCTGAAGAGGGTGGGCCAGGAGATGGGACGGCTGTGAAGGCTGGCAGGTGTGACAAGAGCAGGCACGCGAGGTGAGGTGGCCACGGAATGAAGCAAGCCTGAGGCGAGGTGACCAAGCGAAGTGGCAGGCAGGAGGAGAAGGAGCCACAGGAGGCAAGGCGGCTGTGAGCTAAGGCAGGCAAGAGGCAAGGTGGGAATGAAGCAAAACCAGCATGAGACAAGGCAGCTGCGAGGTGGGGCAGAGGCAAGAAGACATTGTGAGGCGATGCAGCCATGAGACAAGGCAAGGCAGCGCCAGGTGAGGAGCAGGCGGCGTGAGACAAGAGTGCCGCCCCTCAACAGCGGCACCGCTGAAGGGCCCCGTGGGCTTGGGAGAACGCTTGGGAAGACAAGAGACAGGGGGAAACCGACACGAGGAGGAAGCAGCTAGGAAGGAAGGGAGGTGGGGTGGGAGAGGAGCTGGGAGGAAGGTGGGATCCTTAAGGAGAGAGGGGCGGCACCCCGGAGCCGGTCGCCTGCCCGGTGGGCGGCAGGTCCCGAGCCGCCGAGCTTTGCCCCCCGCAGCGAGACGCGAGGAAATCGCCTCTTGATTGCGGAAGTCGGCGGGAAGGGCTCCGGGAGAGTCAGCCCGGGTCAGAATGGCAGCGTGGGAAGCGGCGGCCGCCTCCCCCGCCTCCTCCGCTCCTCCTCAGCCGCGGGCGGGCAGCCCCCCCACCCCACGCCGGTGTCAGGGAGGCGGCTCGGCGGCCGGGGCAGCCCCGAGCGCATGCAGCAGCCGGGCGGCCCGGCACAGGGCTCGGAGCCCGGCGGGGAGCGGGGGCCCCCGGGGCCCGCCGCCGCCACTTCGCTTCTTCGGATCCCCCCACCCCAACCCTGCCGCCCCTTCCCCTTTTCCCCTCCCCGCGAGGGCTTTTGGGGTTAAAAACTGTTGGCGATGCTGAGCTATGGAGCGGGATTCGCCCTGTGGACGGCGCTGGCCCTGACCAAGGTGAGCGGCCGGGAGGAGGGGGGCGGTGTAGGGTCGTCCCTCGCAGGTCGCAGGCGAGCCTGGGGGACACGGGCAGGTTCGCCCCGCACCGGCACAGCGCAGGGACGGGGCTAGGGGCCGAGCCCGGGGGTACTGGCGGGTCTCTCAGAGCTCTCCCTGCTCTCCGCAGGCCGCGCCGGGGCAGGCGGCAGGATGCAGCGCCAACCTGACGGAGCGGAGCGTCGTCGGGCAGAGCGTTCGGCTGCGCTGGGGCGCCGCGGACCGCGCCTGCAACTTCAGCCTGAGCGGGCGCTCCGAGGACGGGGAGGCGGCCGGCTGCCAGCCCGCCCCCGCGGGCAACGGCACCTACGGCTGCACCCTGCGGGGCCTGGAGGCCGGGACCTGGTACCACCTGCGCATCGAGCCGCTCACCGGCGGCGAGGCTCTCAACATCTCCCTGCAGACAGGTACGGGCGCGGGGAGGGACGCCGGGCTTTTCCTTTTCCTCCCCTTGCTTCGGCCGGCTCCAAGAGGAGGAGGAGAGCGATGCATTTACAGCTACTGCAAGTAGACAGTGTTTGCTGAACATAGTAGCCCTGGACTTGAGTTCTCTTTAGCCCACTGCCAGAAGTAACTACTGCCGACAATTAACCCAGCAGGCTTGAAGGAAGAAGATGCCATGAGGATATTAAGTCAGAAAAATGTTTTTTGTAGTAGTAGCCCGTAACGTCCTTTGTGCTCATGCAGATATATTGTTGTCATAGCTCAGCTGACAGTTAATTTGCTGTGTTTAAAATATGATCTATTTCATAGCAGGTAAATCTTCTTTAAGGATAACTTACTGTTTCAGTCCATTTCTATACTTGTATTCTGTCTAACCAGAGTCTAAAAGTCAAAAAGTAAGACTGAAACCTCCTTCTTATATGTTTTCTTTGGATATCACCAAAGAGGTGTTATGATATACAGTTGTGTGCAGAGCACTTACAGTGACACATCCATGACTGGCTGTAAAAATGGTCCAGCAGCCTGTCAGAGGGCTGCCAAGGAAAGCCCCCTTTCTGTATTCGTATTTGTGTGGGCATGTGAACAATTCAGCTGTGAAGCAAAGGACAACATTGAATGACAACAGCTGCAGTGGCACAACTGGCCTCTTTCTACCTGAATTTGTTCTTTTTTGAAGATGATAAAATACAATACTGTTCAGCCTCTCAAAGGTAGTAGTTCAAGACCCAAAACAGAGATGTCTTAAATAAAAGACCATCATTGCCATCATTCAATGCCACTCTGATTTGCTCCTAAGGTGTTAGTTTTTGAGAGGCACTTAATATTAGCATTGAAGATTACAACAGCCAAGTACTTCACAATTACCTGTTCAGAGGTGTTGCTTCCTGTCAGAGCCTTTTTTTTGCATTAACCATACAAATGCACTAAATACTCTCCATTAATTTGCTGTGGTAACTGAAGTTTAAAAAAATCCATTGACAAGTCTACTGGTGTCATAGCTATACACTAAGCACAAGTCATGTCAGTTGGTAAAAATGAGTAATAGTTTCTATGCAGACAGTGATTACTTGTGCATCATGCTGATTGGTTTTAATACTGATATTGATGACTTGTGATGTGAAAATTAAAAGAATAGATCAACCATTATCAGAGACAGGTAGGAATCACCATCATTTCTGTATAGTAAAGTTCTATTATTGAACACCTGCATAGAAGGTGAGAAGATACCGCTTTAGAGCACATTTTGGTTAATGTAAAACCATTAACACAGAAGCTTGTACATGCCATTTATGAATTTCTATCACTAAATAGATTTTTCAAGGCTGTAAGATCAAAGTGGTTGGAAGCAGCCAATCATTAGAGTCATATTATGTAGCTGACATCAAAGTGAAAAGTCTGATTAAAGTTTAAGTTGAAATACTTAAAATTGGTATACTATAGTTGAAGTAAGGTTTACATTTGGATTTTGGATAGCAGAGATCAGTCAAAAGCGTGAAATAATAGAGGAGCCGTGAATGTTTCCTGCAGAGAGCTACTCAGATTGTTCTGTGCTTCCTTGCTTTCCTTGAGTCGAATTGCTTGATGGTGTTCAAAATACACAATTAGCCCCAAAATGCTCTTTTTCTAAAGAATTTTTCTAAATTATGCCTGTGAACAACCGATGTTGTATTCTTCATACTAAGCTTTTCAATGCAGAATGAGGGAGGATTATTCCTCTTACGTTTCCACTAGGGGCAGCATTTTAAACCAATTTCATGCAAGCTCTTTTTCACCTGTCCCTTTGTAACTTGATGGCAGTAGTTTTAGTTTACTCTCTACTGAGCCTGAGTGTCCATAGGCATGCATTCCTGGAAATTGTCCTGTGAATATGGAAGTATAAGCAGTCTTTCCAGCCATATTGTAAACAAAATTTCCACCAATTTGAATGGTGGTGGAACTGAGTTATCATGGGCCGTCTAAAACCATGATGTCTGACCTTAGTACTCAGTGAGGTTCCCTTCCTGAGCTCTTTTTCTAAGGAAGATGGGCTAAGCTGTCCATTGAAGGTGCTTTCTCCACTGGCTATCAAAGGAGGCTAGGTTAGACCAGGAAGCTGAAGTGTAGTTGGTTGAAGTGAAAGGAATCTCATCTCATGTGTTTTATTTTTTCAGAACAATGTTTGAACATCTGTATCATCTTGATACAATAAATACACATGAGAAAGAGAAAGTGTGAGAAAGTTACAGGTTTGTTTATATACCTAGTTCAGAAACTAGTTTTTTGCTCATATTTAATCTTGTAAAAATTTTTGTGTGCCAGTTCTGAGTTTAATTTTCATCAAGTTTCTTATGCAAAGTACTTGTGTAGCTAAGCACATAAAATCCAAAACATTTGGTTAAATTTTGAATGTGATCTTTTTTGACTAGGGAATCACAGTGAAAGCAATGAATAATACATGCCACAGTTGCAGTGGTAATGTAGAAGCTTGGAGAGGACCATATTGGCCTTTTGAGTATATAATGTCACGTTAAAATCATGGTCTATGTTGTTTGCAAGTTTGATATTCCAATAGAGTAATTGTGCAGCTTGCCAAGATTCCATAAACTCTCAAGTAACACCAGATTGACCCTTGTGAATCTTTTTGTAGAGAAGCAGCTTCTGTTTCACTTGTGGATACATAGATCTAAAGTCTAATGATGCGTGAAATAGTGGTACAAGATCCACACTAGTCCTCTAAAGTGACTCTCTTTACTCAAATTTTGATCTGTGGATCGTCAGTTTAAAACAGCAAGTATTTAATCTTGTAGAGCAGAATTAAAATAGGTCATGCAACATGATGGAAAATACAGTCACATATGCACTTCGTAAGCCCTGTATACATAGACATGGAAACACACAGTGGGGACATCGGTGCTGTTTTGGTAGAATAGGAAAGAAAGAAAAAGCTGATAACACCATTTATCAGCTCTGAGCTACAGATAAATTTTCCACTGCAAAACTGAGATTACAGGTGTTAGTAGGCACAAGTCTACATATTTGCTTCATATTAATATTTGCAATTTGTTGGGGTTTTTCTAAGATATATATATATATATACACACATGAAACAGCACATAAAACCATACAACTAGTCAGCATGCTGCTGACATTGTAAAGCTGGGATATGCACCTGTCAGTCCTTTCATGTTATATTCTTTGTTTTCTCAGTAAAACTATTTCTGTGTTTAAGAACTGATGTATGGCAAAAGATGGTAGGATTTTGACTTTCCCAATTACAAGTAAGATACAGTTTAAGTTCTCAAATCTCCAAATGTCTGCGCACCAGTATAACTGTATTTCAGTGAATGACTAAGTCTAGTTAAAAACAGCAGTATATGAATAGATCATAAATTACAGTTAAACTTACAAATTCCAATTCAGAATTGAAATGCAGATTTCAGATACTAGTCTAGAGAGCCAGGGAAAACAATTTGGCAACTACCCCACTTTCAACTATGTCTTCTAAAACAGACTTATAAATGCCATTTTCAAAATTGTTGTCTACAACAATATTGTAGTGCTATATTATGTTACTGTCTAATCCAAGCCTCCTGTACTGAGAGAACTAACAAGTAAATAATTTTTTGTTAGAAAATCCATCAAATATTTGAATGAAAAGAAGATACAATTTTATCTTCTAAGACACAGACTGTTAGAGTGCTTTTTCATTGTAATATGTAACTCTCTAAATGCCAGAAGCATACCCTGGCCATATGTTCACTCCTGTAAATTTCTAATTATTTGGGACAAATTTGATTTGTTAGCCATCTGTAGGAAGAACATGAGACATGGCTGTAACTATAGGCTGTATAATCATGGAATGGTTACGATCATCATTTCAAAGGCATAGTACAAGAAGAAAAGTAATAACCATGTTTTAAAGATTCTCTAAGTTGCATATCATCCCAAAGAAATGGATATTTGTGCTTAGTAAAGACAATGGAATCAACCCTCTTTACTTAATCTTCAGAAAAGTCCTTATGAAGTAGGTTACTGTTTTATGAAGAGGGAAAGCTAGGGAAAAAAATGGATAATATGTAGGAAGATGACTGAGACTGGCAGGAGTTCCCTGTTACCAAGTCCTGGGCTCATACCTCCCAGTTGTTTGGTTTTTTTTCTCCTGTATCAGGCAGGTGTCTTTCTGTGCATACAGGCTGTATCTGGGAGTCATGTCACTGGAGTTTGACATAGCCATATCTCTAAATTGGTTCTGCAGCAGCTGTGCTCACAAAGCATATGCTCTTCCCCAAAAGTGAAAATGGAGTTGCAATATAATTCAAAGACCATTAAGTCTTCTGGAAGATGCCTTTGTAGAACAGGGGACATTAATTCATATAGTGTCAAATGGTGTAAAAATATCTTGATGAAAATATTTTATTTCTGTGATATATCAGTGTTGTATCATTGCCAACAGAGACTTGTATAACAATGTAAATGGTTTTTTAAGTGTTTGTTTCCATCCAGGGCTCTTTCAGCCCAGGCACTTCCCAGTCTCATTGTTCCTTTGTTCTAGCGGATGTACAAAGCACTGAGTGTTTTGTTTTCTGGACCAGATAGATTAGATAAAGTCTGAATTTCTGAACTTCACCTTCTAGGCACGCAACTTTCTTCTTTGCTCATGCACCTTAGAAGACAGATTACCCAGGACAGTATAAGTGCTTCTAAAAATGCAGATATCTTCTTCTGTCAAATTTGGCAAATAATACAGATGACAATGGTGATTACTTTTGCAGGACTAAAGAACAGTCAACCTTATCCTAACTTAGTCAGAAAGAGAGTTAAACTTCTTGATAGTTATCGTGACTGTTCTCTCAATGTCAGTCAAATTAAAACTTTTTCAGCTGGATGTGCATCTGACCATATATAGTGCTGGAATTTATTTCTGGCTTCCAAAGTCTGACCTTTCAGATTAGAACAATCGCCTTCAAGGAACAAGATTATACCCCCACTGTTCACTTTTGCCAACATAATAGTCTTTAGTGGCTTAGTATATATTATAGGTGGAGCTGGTAGTCAAGCCTATTGTTAAGATTTCCTGACACTTTTCATTAAAACCTCATGTTTCAGTTGCTGTAACTGGGTGAAGTTTTAACTATTTGGCCTGAAGTTTGATGTGCTTGGTCTTTGAATTGATTTTTAATATTACTTTCTTCTTTTTCAGATTTAAGCAGACTTAGTTTGGCCTTTAAGAAAGCAGTCAAGAAAAGATAGTTTTATTGATTGATTTTGTAAATCAATTTGTTTAATTTTCATCTCTTTTTCTGAAGAGCACTAACATCTCTGTGGTCCAAAGGAAGAATTTGAATTTAAGCAGAGACATGGATTCAAAGGGACGCAGTATTTTTCAGAGCCACAGAAAGGCTGAGGTTGGAGGGGACTTCTGGAGGTCATGTGGTCCAAGCGCCCAGCTCAAACAGGGCCACCTGGATCTGGTTGCCCAGGACCATGTCGAGTCAGTTTTTGAATGTTTCCAAGGAAGGAGATGCTTCCTTGACATTCCTAATGTATTTGATTGACAAAGTGTACCACCAAAACTTGGCACTACTCTGTTTTCAGCAGAGCTTTGTAGGAAGTGATTAAACCTTCCACATCACCCAGAATGTGAAGAAAAAGCAGCTTAAAGGCTCCTAAGGCCCTCCTACTTAGGTATTTGTAGGCGAGGGGTAGGTTCAACTTCATCCTTTCAGCCTTTACATTGCATTTTTTAATTATGTGATTAGCACTTTTTCATCTTCTTTTTTCAGGGAACCAAGCAGCAATGACTGTATTGGAAAAATAATCTTGTTCTTCTGTGTTTGAGGTGCTGTTCATACAGAGACCACTGTTCTCAGTCTGGATGCACCTTACACTCCTGGTCTGATGCTAGGAAAGAGTAGCACAGAGTGTACTCTTGTGGTAGGCAAATTTATTCCTAAATCGTTGGGAAACTTTAACATCCCAACTTACAAAGGCTTGATTTCACTGCTTTTGGTTGTTTCATGATCCCTTCTTAATAAGCATTTGCTTAACGTTTTTGGAAGACATAAACGTCAGTACCTTAGTACATGAAAATGTAATACATGTTGTGTGGTTTGCATGAAGTCTTGTGAGCGATGAAATACACCTGGAGAATAAATCAACCAGATTGTTTAGGTTTGGTCAGCTTGTCTTTCCTTTAGAATGTATCTTATTTCACAGGTGATTTTACTGGAGAACTTCTTTAATAAACAACATAATGAATGTTGAGAGTTTCAGAGAAGTAATCCCAATATTAGTTCCTTAAGGCATATCCAATGTACTCTTTGGGTTTTTTTAAATTTTTGTGAACAGTACTACAACAGAGCAGGAGCAAGCAGTTTCTAAAAAAAAAAGATCATTGCCCTTGAAATTGTATAAATGCTCATGGCCATAACTGATAAAGTGTTTCGGGTGAGTGCTGGGAAATGAAAGCTGTTGCAGCCATCTATAAAGCCACATTACACCGAGGCACTGAGTATAATTTGCTGTTTACATGTTCGCTGTTTCTTATTAAAGTTGTTACAGTTTTACTATCAGCAAATTTCCAAGCTTGCAATATACATCCACAGTGGAAGTGTTTTGCTATGTGTATGTCCGTGTGAGTGTGTACAAATAGATAAGATTAATATTTCTGAATTCTTCAAGATTCTCTTGTAGACTGGCTTCAATGCACAGTGTTTATAAATAGAAAGAAAAAACTTTTCAAAAAGTATTGGCAGCACGATGATGATAAAGGGAGAGTTTTGGAAGATTTTTTTGTGTTGCTGTGTAAAACTTCAGACAATCCCAAAGCAAGAAATGGTTTATGTTTTCTGATTTTTTTTTTCCTAACTGCAGATCCCTTGCCACCATCTCATTTGGAAATTAATAAGGAAAAAACTACACTCACAAGCTTGCAGGTTCAATGGCATCCTTCCTCAGGAAAGGTGGACATGTATAACCTAGTATTACTTGATCATGATAATAAAAAGATACAAGAAGTCTCCATACCAGGAAGAATTTCAAAAACAGAAAATACATTTTCCAGTCTCATTCCTGGGAATAAATACAGCATTGTCCTCAGTGCTGTTGCTGGAAATAAGACTACCCCCGAACTTCACATAAGTGGATCCACTGGTAAGACTTCTTTTCCTGTAGTTCGTCTGAGTAAAACCACTTACAGTATTCTGTACTTCTGCATTTTGAAATTAGCAAAATTGTGTAATTCTTCTGCATTGCTATGTATGTATATATATATATATTTATGAAGTATCTATTGATTATAAGGAGAAATAAAATACGAATCTCTGACTGACATTAAAAATTGTTTGCTAAGAATAGAGTCTCATTTTTATTGTGTATTTGGGGTTGGGTTTTCAATAACCCTAAAGAAACCCAACATATTCCAAGAGTAAATCTTTTCAAAATTGCTGAAATGATGGAGATAACCATTAGGCCTTAAGCATGTGTTCTTTTTATACCAACAGTGCCATCTCCTGTGAAAAATATTCAGGTCAGGGTGAAGACAGACACTCTCCACGTTTCATGGTCTTCTGGCTCTGGACATGTGGATCATTACAGGCTGCTGTTACTGGATAATCATGTACCAGTTCATGAGATTCGCCAGGGGGGTTCTCTGACCTCCTACACTTTTTCAGGACTTACAGCAGGCCACCTGTATAACCTGTCTATCATAACCCAGGCTGCAGGACTGGAGAGCAGCAGTTTTCAAACAATCAGGACAGGTATGACTTCAGAATTCATCACAACAAAACAAGAAGCTAAGGCCATAATTTAATAGTATTATAGGACAATAATAAGTGATTTGTGTTCCAAGTGAAGAGACACCATAAGCTTATTTAATTCTCTAAGTTACCACTGCAACAAACTTAGAGGCTGAAATGAAGGTAGAAAAAGTGTGAAAGGGAAGTGGAAAAAAACACAAAGTAGGTTAAGAACTTTAAAATTAAATGGCGATTCGGGTTGTTTGGGGTTTTTGTTTGCCTAGTTGGTTGGTTTGGTATGGGTTTTTGTGGCTTGTTGGGATTTTTTTCTTTTCACAAAGAAATACTGATTGACAGAACTAGAGTTATAGAAATTTCTTTTTCAGGAACATTTTTTGGGCTGGAGTTCTGCGGTCATAGAGATAATGATGACGTCCTACTAGAGTCCAATGGTTAAGACACTTACATAGGGAAAAAAAAGGGTCGTGCTTTCACTCTCCTTAATTTCTGAGAAGAGTAAGATGCAGTTTCTACTACAGAAATCTTATCAAATGTGGTGGTTTTGCATGGGAGGCATTTAGGGAAGTGATTTAGGGAAGTGATGTAAACATAATGTAATATTAAGTGAAAGTATTGTCATGTCTAGGATGCACAGATGAGTGCTGTTGCCTGGGCTTTTCTGGGGATTATACTAATTTCGTTTCTTCAGAATTTTTTTTTTCTGCTGTGGGGTGAAAAAATTTTAAATCTCACAGGTATTCTCAAAGCATAAAAGCATTCCGTATAGCTTGCAGCATGGTCCTACATTTCAGTACCTACTGTGCCCCAGGCCTGAGAAATTTAGATATTGGAGATGGCTATGCTTTTCTTTTGGTGGACTGTTTGAATAAAGGAGTCTTATTCAAATCCCTTTTTCACTGGTGTAAATCAGGCATAGCTGCAGTAATGCTGTAATGTTTACCAAAACGTATGATGTGGGTATCTCTTGTTATTTGGAGCACGTGCATGATCTGCTTTATGGTCAAAATGATGGGTGTGAGTGCAGACACAGCTAAAAGATTCTCTGTTCATGAAAAAAGAGTGGGCATCATAAGACATGTCATTCTTAGAAGTGCAATGTCTTACACAGGGCAGGGTTCAGTTGCACTGTGACCAGACTTTGCCCTTTCACTGATTAAGCAAAATCATTCATACACTATCTCATATAGTTATTCAAAATCAAAACTTAACTATGGGAGTTTGGAAGGCAACAGGTCTTTTTTGTGGTGGATGTATTTTATTCTTTCTTTCTTTCTTTTTTTAGCCCCAGCTGAAGTCTTGGATTTGATGGTGACTAACAATGGCAGCTTAGATGCTTTAAAAGTTAAGTGGAGAAGACCTTTGGGAAACCTCAATTTCTATAATATCACTCTGTCTCATCTTGGATCAGTTAAAGAAGTCAAAACTGTGCAGCCACCAGTCACAGAGACACAGTTTGACAAGCTAACTCCAGGACGTCTTTACCAGGTTACTGCCCGTACAATCAGTGGTGAGCTGTTCACTGATCGGATGGCAACTGGCAGGACATGTAAGTCTTCTGCTTCAGTAAGAACTTTGTAACTAATGCTGGTTTTGCTTACACTGGCCTTGTAGCAAATCCTTTTAAGGGACAAAATTATTTGGATTCCAGGCAAAATGAGATTAATAGCATAATACTGTTTCAGGCATACCCCCTGCTGACTCTCTGGCAACAGTTAATCTGACAGCGAAAAGCAGCTCCCGCATATCTTGTGAGCAGGCAACAGTTGAATTTTTGTTGAACCTTATAGTTGAGTGAGTCTGTTACAAAACTGTTGCATACTACTGCACTTCTGATCAACTTTGTTGTCTTGAATTCAGCTCAGCATACTACATAAACTGGGTTACATTACGGTGAAGTGTGCATGTAGTCAAATTATTAACAATTTTTAAAGTAATTTTGCAAGGTCTAGTCTTACTCCTTCTTCCAGACACAAATCTACAAACCGGAAAAGATTACGTCTCAGATTTTCTACAATAAACAGTGTGGATTAACAAAGGCATGTGGCAGCTGGGATAGAGCCGAGTTATGAGTTTTTTATCTTCTTTCAGAAGTAATAATTTCCTTCAGGTATCTTTTGTATGAGTTCTGAACCTGAAAAATTCTACATAATTCTCCCACAGCATTACTGGCCCTAGAGGTGTGTCATCTTTTCCATACCAGCCTAGCCTGAGCAAAAGTTAGATGGTTAAAAAATGTCTTAACTCGGGGAAGAATGCATACATAAATTTCTAGTAGACTCTGAGCCAAAAGATAGAAAATATGTGTGTAAGAGAGTAGAGTATTTATTTTAGAAAATATTTATTGTCTACAACTAAACATCTCATGTGGAAGTCACATCCTTGACATACCTGATACCCTCTTCTCAGTGCAGGCTGAGAAGAGCCCTAGTAGTCTTTCATGTCCGGAAAGTACAAAACTGGACTGGTTTATATGCATGTCTGTTTTGCTTGTTTAGCCTACCATTAAAGTCCTTTAAGGTTACCATTTCAATCTAAAGGGAGAACTTCAGGCCCTCACTCAGCACCACTGATCCCCAGCACACTAGACCCAGTGTTTTCAAGGTTGGGAATTACAAGTCCTGTTTCCAAGGATGCTGATCCTAAGAATGCCTTCCTTTACCGCAGACATCAAGAGCTTCGAAAACAGTCACTTTGGCAGAAGCTCTGTGGAGTAAAGATAAATTTGTAAGTCCAGACTGTCAGGTCTGCAGATGCTGAAGGAATTAGACTCTTAGGGTCCCTCTGTAACTCACAGGTGAGAGCCAGGTGCCCAAGAACATAATACACATCGCTGTGTATTGAGAGGGTGCCTACAGCAGCAGAACCAGCCAAGAAATGTTGTGGTAAGAAATATGGACATCTCAGAGACTGAAACTTGGTGCCATTAAGGTGTAATGATGTCCAGTCAGCCTGACAAGGCTGAACTTCATCTGTTATGATGTAAGTTCATCTGTGCTTCCTAACAATACACTGTGTGCTTTTATCCACTCACTCAGAAATTGAAACGTATTTCCCATGTTCACTGGCATATGGGATTTCTAGGTGTGATATCCAGCTATGCCTATGGGAAGTGAAACCAGTGAGTATTTTGTGATGCTGGTAGAGAGGTTTCAATGCTGTGCTAGATAGTGAGCAATTAAACATTAACTAAGCTAGATAAAGCATAAGAGCATGATGCCAACCTTGCAGTTCACAGTTAATACTTGTGGATGGTCTCAGGGCTCCAATACTGATCTCTGAGTCTCTTAATATGAAGCTTGCAGATATCTTGTCCTAAGGGTCTGCATCTGTCTTCTAGTCTCTGCTTGGTCTGGCTAATATTTAATTATTCCATGAAAATCACTCCTGTGACCTGCAGGAGTATAGGGTGAGAAGGTTAGGCACGTAAATTCAGGATCCTTGAAGTACAGGACACGATGGAGTGGATGCTTTAATGGACCACTGTCTTAACCTCAGTGCCTTATACAGCTGGGAGGAATTAGGGCATACAAGCTCGAAGCCATTAGACTTTGGATTTCTGCTGCTGGTACCAGAATTGGGCCAATAGAGATTGAAATTTCAACCTTAGCAGTGAAAAATTGACAGTTTCTAAGTGAGCTTAAGTGCAGGAAACAACAGGGAATCTGACTGAAAACTGCAAGATGCATCCGAGAGGTGTACATGGGAGATTTTGCCTGCCCTAAGAGGGGTTGCCCATTTCTAATGTCAGAAACCAGCAGGAAAATAAGCGAGTAGTTTGTGTGGGGAAGAGTAAAAATTGTCTTTAAAACCTTTGCAACAAGGTAACTCACATTGCTCTAGCTGGTCCAAGCACTGGTACAATAGCTGTGCTGTGAGACAGGTTTTGCCGGTACATTCACAGAAATACCCCACTTCAGAATGGCTTTTTCTCTTTCTCCAGTTCCCCAGAAAGTTTCGGAGCTGCAGGCGGGTGCTAGCGGCTGGCTGCGATCTCTGCGAGTGACCTGGGTGCCCCCTGTGGGAGACTGGGAGAGGTACCACCTGCTCCTGTGGAACCGCTCAGCCCTGGTGCTCAACACCACCCTCGAGAAGGACACCACCGAGTACCTCATCCGTGATGCGGGCCTCATCCCAGGGAGGGAGTACGGCGTGGAAGTCATTGTGGAGAGCGGTGGTTTGCAGAGCAAGACAAGTTGCACAGGAAGAACAGGTCAGCATGCTTGTCCAGGCATTGTGAGAGTGCAAATTGTTCAGCTCTGTGAACAGTGGAAGAGTACTTGAGAATCCACAAATTAATTTCATTATTAATACAGTAAAAAGGAGCTCCCTTGTAAACTAGAGAAATAATTTTAGCAGTTCTGTGAAAACTTCTGGGATTACGTTTGTAGTAAATGTTTTGTTAATGAAAGCTGTGGGAACTATATCATGATTCTGTCACAACTCAGGTGTTCATTTCACTGCTAAATTTTGTAGCTGATTGTCGGGCACCCTGTAAAAGTCTTAAAGAAAGCACTATAGGCCTTTCTGTATTGTTCATCAGTATGCTTCTTGCCAGTCTGTGTAAAGAATATTAACCGTGTGGCTAAGGTGTATCTTAGTGTGACTGTCCTATAACATCCCAATTCTTGTTTTTGTGCTCTATAAAGAAAATGGGTTAGTCTGTTCAAGTCTTTGTTTCCAAAGGAAATCCATATACACTGCAGGGACATGGGTGGAATTCTTTTGCAGTGTGTTAGTCAAAGCCACATCTGATTTGCTTCAAACTTAAAAATTAATTCCTATATAATTATTAGAATTTCTGCTCAGTGAATGCAGAATAAGTGCAATTCAGAGGAAAGGAAGACTTGGAGTAGGAATAGCAGGCGAGGCTCAAGTCTAACTTGACTGAAGAATGTGAGATAGGAAAAGGCCATTCTACTATATCCTGACCCTTCCTAGGGCCTGCCTTTTCTACTATACTCTTACCTGTCATTCCCTGAGGACTTAATTGTTTTAATTTTGCACAACAGCAAGACCAGTAGAAGATACAAAACTGAAGCTTTCTCTGACTTGTAGCAAACTTGATCAGAGCAAGATACATTCTCGTCTTCCTTACTGTGATGAACGTTGCAAGTAATTTAATTTTATGGTGTTACTTATAGTTGACTCAGCTAAGCGATTAATAGTTGGACCCAATGATTTTAGAGGTCTTTTCCAACCTAAGTGATTCTATGATTCTGTGATTAGAACATAGTCCATTGAATAATATCCAGCAGTGGGTGTATCATGACTGTGTTTGACCCACAGTGAGGTGCATAATGTGTCTGTTATGAAGTATAGGTATTTGGCCCTGTTGTGACTCAGTTTTCTCTTACATTAACCCACAGAGACTTAGAAAGCGAGTTCAATGTGACAGGGACAAAATCAGATCAGAGACTGTATTAGGCAAGACCTGCTTGCTGGATATGCAGGCACACACACACGTGAACACACAGAGAAATTCACTGATCGGATTCTTTCTTTTATGCCCCTGTAATTTGAAGTGTCTTTCAACTTGACTTTGGTATAAACTAATGCAAAATCAATGTCACTCTGACCCTATAATTTGTGTCCTTGTTTGTTAGAAGTACATTGTTGTAGATCTGGTTTATGGTACAAATGTCTCATATCCCTGTTCAGCACCCAGAGTTCACGAGGAAGTTCGCTGACTTCCCTGCGTTTCCATTTGCACTAAAATATATATCCTGATGTAAGTTTAAACCTAAGCATTACAGCCATAGTGTGTTGCTGAAGTCTGCTGCTAACAGTCCTTTACTGGAAGAGGGGCACAAATACTAGATTTGTAAGAATGGCTTCCTGGCGAAAGGTAAAGAATTTCCTCTTGATTGCAGATACTCTGTTGCTGTCACATCTCTGTCTTACAGAACACATTTCTTACAACAGCTTGAGATAGGGCATGTGTGCTCACTACACAGTCCTGTTCTCGTTGTGATATCGGTGTACTTTTCCAGCTCCAGAGCCTGTTCTCCAGCTCCGTGTGAAGCATGCTAATGAATCTTCACTTAGTGTCATGTGGATGACCCCTATTGCAGAATGGGACAGCTATGTGGTTTCTCTGGGAGTCAGTGAGCTCCCTATTGTAAAAAAAGAACTTGCAAAAGAAGCTAAGGAATTCACTTTCACTGACTTGATACCTGGAAGGAAGTATACAGCTACCATCACTACCATTAGTGGGACTTTAAGCAACTGGACTTCAGTAGAAGGAAGAACAGGTATCATCTTGTTAAACTGTTTTAATCTTTACTTCTGTTAACCATTCACAATTTTTTTTGCTTTGTAGTGAACTTAATGAGCTTGGTATCTAAATCTCGAAAGTCTTGATCTTATGTTTGTTTCTTCAGTAAAAAAATTACGTCTGAGTCTCATTTCTGTCAGTTACCTTGCTGTATTTATTTAAGATTTTTGGGAAATAGATATGTAATTCCTGGCAAAATAGTTTTCTAAAATATTATGTCATATCTAATCAATCTACGTTAGCACAAGATTCCATATAAGAAGAACGATTTTCATTGTGTATTTTCAGGAGGGTCATTTCCTTGATGCAAAGCATTCATCATCTGGGAAAAAGAGAAACATCACCACACAGGAAAATGTTACTTTAGGGGGAACATTCCAAGGTTGACAGACACAAAACATATGTGACCTTGAAGATGTATTTTGAATCTCTTTGCTCTTCTGATTCCAGAATGTGTTTGTTACTGAGGATGATGACTGTGTCACAAGGAAGGTCCCATTCTCACCCCCTGCAGGATGCTGATTTTGTGCACATGTGCAAGTTTTAAACCATATGGGTTGCTTTACTCTGCCTAAGCATTGACTTAAGCGTTCTTCAGTTCAAGAAAAGTTTTAAAATGTAGCTCTGGCCTTGCAGAGCACAAGGAAAAACAAGCTGCTTGTGTCTAAATCTAAGCATGCCTAGGGTTGATGGTGGTCCTTACTTAAATTTTATAACTTCTTCCAAGGCCTGAGAAGTTTAGCTTATACTTTGATTTCTCTGTTATTAGATAGCTGGAATTTCACTTCCATCTGACTTACACCCTTTAGGGCATCTATTCAGGCATAAAGGTCCCACTTCACTAGTATGAGTCAATGCTTGAAAACACATCAGGCACTGATTGTGTGTCAATATTACATTCAAAGTGAGTTACAAAGAACAAACATCATTCAGCTAGAACATAGATTTTAGTAAGTGTTCCAAACTTCTGAATCTTCCTTGCAGCAGGGTAGCTTACTAGGCTTGAAAAACATTGCTGGAAATATGACAGAAGTAGGTGTTACTTCCATCCCAGACTGGTCAGCTTCCAGTGAAACCTGCAGTATCACTGAAAGAGCACTTAGCACAGAAATATGGCACTTTAGTGTCTTGTTGGAGCTAACATTTTATAATGTTATCAGACCATTATAAAACAGGAAGGATTTTTGATTGAGTTTTTTGTCAGCTTTGCATTTTCTTCAGCTATGTGCCTAACTTTCTAGCTTTTGTTAATGATTACTAAACCAGTACTATGTGTGCAAAAAGGTTGATATAAAACATGAACAGAAGAGTGCATTCATATTTTGTAAAGTTAGAGTCTTCTTTATTTCAGTTGTGCTTGGTCATGTAAACAGAAATCTTTAGAAGTAATTGTATTTCCTTGGTTTGACCAAATATTGTCAAACCAAATTTAGAAAGAGGATTTGGGGTAAAATTTGTGCTACATATTACTTTCCTGTGTTATTTTTTTATCCTTTTTGGTCTGGCTAAGTTCATGAGCTTATGCCTAGATAAATGTTCTATTTGTTTAAAATTCATCTTTTGATGCTATAAAAGTTGGTATCCTGCAGATCTTCTTACATACAAAGTTAAGCCATAACCATCCATCTCAGTTATCCCCAAAATTAAAAGGTCCAACACAGTATAGATGACTGTACCTGAGGTATTCTTCAAACAGGTTTGCCATTTATTAGAAATGAAAGATTGAAATGAATGGGAGAGGAAAAGGAAAATGAAAGAGACAGGCCATATTTGAAGTAGTCATCAAAAACCCTGAGTCATTTCCTAAATTTATGGCTTTTATTTAATGGTATTTATAAAATGCCATCTCTTTCAGTTCCCTGATCTTGAATAATTTTCATCTGACTGAAAAGTTGTGCTGAAGGCTGAAAGACCTTTCTGTGCTTTAGTTAGTTTCCCATAGACCACATCCCAGACAGGAAGCAGTCCCCAGTTAAAGTATTTTTAGTCCTGTTGAGTCTGGCTGCAAATTGGAATGTTCTTTTGCTGCACTTCCTCAGTGTGACTAAACTTGTGTTCTTTGGGGGATTCTGTTTTGTTTTATTTTGTTTCTCCTCAGTAACAGTATGACAATTTCCTTTTCAGTGCCAGCCCAAGTGACAGGTCTGACTGTGGCAAGTCAGGGATCAACCAACAGCTTGTTCACCAACTGGACAAGTGCACTGGGAGATGTAGACTCATACCAAGTGCTGCTGATTCATGAGAATGTTGTCATAAAAAATGAAACTGTTCCCAGTGAAACCAACAGATATCACTTCTATCCCCTGAAACCTGGAGGACTCTATTCAGTTGTTGTCACCACTGTCAGTGGAGGGATATCTTCAAGGCAAGCAATTGCAGAGGAGAGGACAGGTAAAAAGAAAAACACTCCAGCATGCTTTTTGGTAGTTCTTAAAAGCTGAATTTATCTAAGAGAATGGTCTTGTAATTAAGCCACTGCACTGAGAATTCAGAAAAACAGGTGTTTCATCCATTTAGTTCCATATGTGCACACTATCTGTCCAGATTCATGTAAATATAGCTTTAGAGAGCTAGCTGCTCTAACTGCTGTGGGAACTCTGTAATGAAGACAAAAATATGCCCTGAGAGTAATGAGCAACTGTCTGGGTGAATCGCTCATTGAAAGGGAATTTCTTGTTCTGTTGGCTATGTGGTGGTGTAGGATGATTGCTCTTTATTTATATGTGCCAAGAACCTGCCTAAAGGTGGTGAGGTGAATTTGTGTCTCGGTTTCTCACAGCCTGTTATTTTTCTTTAATGCAGCATCAAAGAATGTCCACCAGGGCTAATTAGTTATTATGAGGTCCTTCTGTACTTCATAGAACAAGATTTACTGTTGTATCAAAATTCTTTAGGTTTAAAAAGTCATGAAATGTAATACCAGTTCTGTGGATATTTAGAGGAAAAATTTGGCAACATAGTGCAATTGTTTCACCCATTACGTGATTTTGGCAAAGGCCAGGCATTCTGCAGTTTTCTGCAGTGTTCTCCTTGAAACCACTATTTTCAGGTGAAAAGATAAAACATGCCTGAAAAAAAAAATGGGAAAGAATAATACT
This sequence comes from Irena cyanogastra, assembly GCA_013397155.1. Lineage (NCBI taxonomy): Eukaryota > Metazoa > Chordata > Aves > Passeriformes > Irenidae > Irena > Irena cyanogastra. The sequence goes on along the minus strand of VWZV01009566.1, from coordinate 625,048 downwards.
AAAAGGCTTAAAGTAGATAAGCATGTTTTGTAAAATCGGGCTGGGGGGTTAACTCTGGCAACTGTTGGCCAGCCCCTCTGACAAGATGAGTAAGTTCAGTGCAGCAGAGTCCAGTGAAAATTTGGAAGTTCATTATGTCTAGGTTCTGCCCCTGTAATAACAGAGGGTTTTGTACCTGAGTGATGATATAGTTCTGGCAATGTGGAGCCTTTGAGCTCACCTTGCTGGCTTGAAAAACAAGTGGCATTCGTGTTTTGTCCACTAGGCGTCAGAGAACCCACTGGAAATGAAACATTCAGCTGTGGGCCTCAGCGTCTTACCAGCCTCACCAGTTATTGTCGTTACTGAGGAATGGCAATTTGAGAGGATAACTCAGCTTCTAGGATTTTGGAAGCGCTGGAATCAGGCCACCAAGGACAATTTCCTTCACTGTATTTAAAAAAGCAGATGAATATTGCTGAGAGGCAGTCAATGCAGAATTTCTCAGGAGTCCCAGACTGCTTATTTTGCAGGGAATGAGATTACAGGGATTCTCACAACAATAGGAATTGGCTAGTTAATGCTTTTTTTTTATTGTTTTTTCTTCTTTATTACACAGTTCCTTCCAGTGTGACTGGAGTAACAGTAAATAACTCAGGTCGGAGTGACTACCTCAGTGTTTCTTGGCTGCCAGCTTCTGGAGATGTAGACAGTTACTTGGTAACACTCTCTCATGATGATAAGATTGTTCAGACTCTCACCATTTCCAAATCATTCAGTGAATGCTCCTTCAGCAGCCTTACTCCTGGGACACTTTATGATGTGATGATAACCACAAAGAGTGGAAAGTATGAAAACTATTCCCTGAGCCAGGAACGAACAGGTAAAGAGAAGCTTTGGGCAAGTACAGTCGCTGTAACCATTGTTCTGTTGGTAATGACTAATGTATAGCCATTACCAATGATTTATCAATATCTGACCTAACTGGGATGGATGAGTAGGAGTTGGAGGGTCTAACCATAAAATTACAGTTTTATAGATTTTGTTTTATTCTTATGCTCCCGTTACTGCTTTATTTTATGCAAAAAGACTTTCGCATGAATGAAATTCATGTCAGTCTTTATGAGTGAACAGAAATCATGTCTCGGTTTTGGCTCAAATGTGTTGTCCTGCCCTTAATGTCTTTATGTGGCCCTTCAAGTATATCCTGCAGAGCATCTCCTCAGAAAGTTACTCAGGCAGTGAAAGAACAGAAAAGGATAGGCTAATTAGTAAAATATTAGTGAGGTGTCACAATAATGAGTAACACCCATGTCAGTTGGTTTTGGTAATGTAACACACATGTCTATGGTTTTGATCGTGCAATTTTCAAGGATATTATAACAGGAATAGAGAAATCTCAGAAAAGGATGGCAATAATGATGAAGAACCTTTTAAAACTGTCTGAAAATGTGAAGAAACTCAGACTTTACACTTGGTAAACCAGTAGAACAAAAGAAAGATTGTAAGGGGTGTAAAATAACATAGTATCAAATTAGTGCAATGTTGGGCTTCTCATGATCTAAGTGAACATCTAAGGAACAGCCACGAAAGGACAAGAACTAAATTTTGGATCAGTGTTTGTCTGTGGAACTCACTACTCTTACAAAAATTTAGCAAGTTCCATAAGACAAAAAATTAGAAAGGCAAACCATTGTGTTGTCATAAGATGTAAAGCAGCCTGAAAACTGCAGATACTACTTTATCGCTTAAATCCACAGTTGTCTTTTTGCAACTTCCTCACAAAACTCTAGTAGCTACCACAAATATAGTTCTCTGCCGCAGCTCTGGTTACTTCAGGGAGTTTCTGAATCTTTAACTGTGGGGTTTTTTTCTTTCAGTCCCTTCAAGTGTCCAGGGGCTTACTGTCAGCAATTCAGCCAGAAGTGACTACTTGAAGGTGTCTTGGTTACATGCATCTGGATATTTTGATAATTATGAAGTGATCATCAGGAACAACAATGATTTCATCCAAACAAAAAGTGTCCCAAAGGATGAAAATGAATGTGTGTTCACCAGTCTGGTCCCAGGGAGGCAGTACAGCGTCACGGTCAGCACAAGGAGTGGGAAATATGAAACTAGTGAAAGAGTCTATGGCAGAACAAGTAAGTAAGCATGCTGGAAACATTCTGAGACTACCCAAGGTATTTACCATACCCAGGAACAAAAATCTCATATGATTTTAGCATAGAATGTTGACTCTGACTCTTTGAATATGTATTATTTCAAATACAGAAAGCAGTATTTAGTTTATGACCAGTGTTTAAGTTAGAAACAAGCAAAAAGTGAAAGAGGAGACCTGTGCTGTTAAATTGGAAAGCAAATCTTGAAACATTGAAAGACAAAAAACGGTTGTACAGTTTTCCACATGAGCTTAGTATTTATAATCAAATTATGCCAGAATGTACTAAACAGTTCTTTCTGGTCATGGAAATATATAGGAAAGAAGATAAGCTAGACCTCTATTCAAACTACCGCAAGCACTGGAGTTGGAGAGCATAGGGCAAGAGTGGTAAGGTGGCTGTTTGGGAACCAGCGGGGATCTGGGTGCAATCTTCACCTAGCACCATATGTGAGTTAAGGAGCCATGCTGAGAAACTCAGTTTATTAACAAAGATGTAGCATGGGGCAAAAATAACTCACCCATGTCTGGCACAAGTTGGAAATCGCGTTGTGGTGCTACATCACACAAATGGATTGCTTTGGCTTGGCAGTAGCTCAGGCCTCTTTGCTCTGTTTTTGTTGTACATTCAGATCTTACTCAGTTTTTGTTGGCTAGGTAAACTCTCTGCAGGTTCCATTATTATTTATTTATTATTTTTATGCTGATAGATTGTGGACTTCTGTTCTGAAATGGGACCTTCCAGTGTTAGATGGGGTGCAAACTACCCAAATAAGTGCAATCTACTGCTTTCTCAAGAGAACTGAGTAAAAAATTGTAGCTCAGAAGCTTGACTTCAGAACTGCTACCTTTTGCTGTGATCGGTTAGTAAGTACTGAGAAGTTTCCTATCTTTCTTCTCACCTCTTCAGTGCCAGAGTCAGTGAAGGAACTAACTCTTAGTAACAGGAGCACAGAAGATCTGCAGGTAACTTGGTCAAAGGCTGAGGGAGATGTTGATAAGTATGAGATTCAGCTCCTCTTCAATGATATGAAGATCTTTCCACCCATTTTCCTTGGGAACACCATTGAAGAGTATTGGTTCACGGCTCTGACTCCAGGACGTCTATACAAAATTCTTGTTTTGACCATCAGTGGAGATGCACAGCGTGCTACTTTCATAGAAGGCCGGACAAGTAAGAAATAGTGCGGTATTTAAAATGTGTTTAGGCTTCTCTAGAATGAAGCACTGCCAATCAAGGGTGAGCCATGGTTGTATTCAAGCTTATGTAACAGTGGCTCAGAGACAGCAGGTCTCATTGAAATTCACACTAGTGCTTCAGCCAACTTGTGACCTGTGCTTAATAAAAAAGTGTTGCATTTACTAGTATTTGATTGTTGGCAGAGAATCTAATTTGTTGCATGGGAACTGTATTGAGACGTCAGCATTTAGGTTTCTGTTATTCCCGTGCATGCCAGTTGTTTGCTTAGTGTCTCTAGATAAATCACTTACCTATTTTACACCTCTGTTTACCTACATGAAGTGAATGGTTGAGATAATAACAGCAAAATGGCTAACTGAGGTTACCTGAAGAGCTTTCATTTTTTGAGGTGTTTTTAAAGCATCATTTGGACAAGAGGGAGGTTACACATAGGATTATGTTTCTAAAATGGCATAATCCCACACAAATGTTTACAACTTTACTTGTGTTTACCCATGAATGACATTACTTGTACCTGTAAAGGATCCTTCTCTTTTGAATCAATTTTCCGTGGCAATAAAGTAGGTAGAAATTAGGAAGCCTGAGTCAAACAGCAAATTTGTGAGCGGGTGCCTTTTTGTTCCCTGTTTTTTTCCAGTTCCAAGCAAGGTCCAAAACATTGATGTGTCACCTAACGGCATGACAAACAGCCTGAAAGTGAGCTGGACCCCTGGAGGTGGAGATGTTGATTCCTACACAGTGACTATATTTCAGCAAAACCATCAGCTTGATTCCCAGAGTGTCTCCAAACACAACCCTGACCACATGTTTCACAAGCTGGAAGCTGGGGAGCAGTACCGGGTGGTGGTGCAATCTAACAGTGGCACCTTGCACAACAGCTTAGCAGCTTTTGGGAGAACAAGTATGTTTTACTTGAGATAATGAGAAAGTTGCATTGTATCTTCCCAGAGACTGACCCTTGTTTAATAATGTTTATGAATGTACCATAGGGCATGGGGACATTCAGACTCATGAGAAGTTTTTATCTCAAAGCATGAGTCATGATGCAGGCATGGGTCTGTTAATACCAGTAAGATGTGTCATTTCAGTAGCTTTACCTGGGTGAATGTGCATGGAATTTTAGTCCAGCCCAGTGTCTTCCTTCATAGGATGAATGCAGTTCCATCCTCTCACTTCCTATGCCTGTACCCGTCTGACACATACATCCACTCCATGTAGTCAAGTATTGTGCTCTAGCAGAGCCTGTTGCACAGTCAAGGCTTGTTAGACAACATATTGCCAGAGTATCCAGGGTGTCAGAACGTACAAAACAATGCAATACCTTGTTTTGAATTATCTTCTCTCTTTAGCACCTGCATTTGTTATCTATGGCCTTGACTTTTTTTGCAGGAGCTGCTGGCTAACATTTTCTATTCTGGGCTACTATTTTGCACCAATTTACCACTCCTTTATTTTTCATATTCCTTTCTTAACTGTTTCAGTCAGTTCATTTCACTCTCCTTCTCCATCTTTTCATGATAGTCTGTATATATCTGTTGCTTCTCCATTCCCAGTTCAAATATCTCTGGTGCTCTGTAACTTCATCTGTTTGTATTTATTTCTAGGAATTAGTTGTTTGCATAAACATATGCACAGACATTTCCCACAAGTGAACCTGAAAATATATAAAGTTATGTTCTGTTAATTACTTTATTCACATTTGTGTATTGAATGGTCTGTATTTCACCTGGTAATATCCTGCCTTTAATTGTTGCTTCCAGTCCCAGCCTCTGTCCAGGAATTATTAGCCCATCATGCTTACAGCAGTCATTCCTTGTTAGTAACCTGGCAGAAAGCTCCTGGTGTAGCCGAAAGATATGACATTCTGCTCTTGAATGAGCAAGGAATCCTCCTGAGTAACAAATCAGAGCCAGCTACTGCCAAACAGCACAAATTTGAAGATTTACTAGCTGGCAAGAAGTATAAAATACAAGTTTTGACAGTCAGCGGTGGACTCTTCAGTAAACATGCAGAAACTGTTGGCCGAACAGGTAATTAGAACGTCTTGGTTTACTTATAATTCCCTCAGTCAGATATCATTAAATACATGAACCATCTGTATATTTTGATTCTACAAAGATTCTAGTAAGGTACAGACTCTGGATGTTTATGCATCGTTTTTCCTGATACATGTTTTGTATTTGAATCTCAAATTTATTATCATCATAATAATGTAACCATGGTTCATAATAAGGATATTAAACCAAAATGCTGAATGTTTTCTTCTGTCTTTTGTGGAAATTCCTGAATGTTTTATTGTCCTCAAGTTTTTCATTCACAATCTCAAGGTTCTTAGTGCAGGATTTTACGTGAATACACGCTTTTAAACTCAAGGCCAAGTCTTGCTTGCAGTCTTTACTGATTTATAGCTTCTTGTAGAAGTTAATGGGCAGTTCTGTGTGAGCACTGTCTAGAGAATCAGGCCTTCTGGGAAATAAAAGTATTGTGTTGGAGAGACTCAGTGGCATTTTATAGATGCTTTCCTCTTGTTTCAGTTGCTGTTGATATTACTTAGCTACTTGTGGCTTAATTGAAATGTGTTACAGCCATGAGTTTATTAAAGGTTCAGCTTAGTGCCTAGAATCTGATATTTACTCTTACATTTATCCTTCTTTTCAGTTCCAGCAGCTGTTACAAATCTGAAAGTCACAGAGAACACCACTGACCGACTGTCCTTCAGCTGGACCACCTCTCAAGGGGAGCTTGATTCGTATGACATCTTCCTGTACAATCCAGACAAGTCCCTTCATGACAGGATTTCAGGAGAGCAGCATCTCCAGCAGTGTTCGTTCCAGAACCTGCGTCAAGGCAGGATGTATCGAATGGTGATTGTTACACACAGTGGAGACCTCACTAATGAGTCATCTGTCTATGGAAGAACAGGCAAGAACATCTAAGAAAACCGTCTGTCTCCAGCGTGGTGCTCCTGGGGGACACCAGTGAGCTGGTCTGAGTCTGATGCTCATACTAGATTAGAGCAACTATTAGAAGTATCAAAACCGGTTCTAATATGTAAAAAGCATTTTTATATATCTATATAAAAAGAGAAATTCTGAATGATGTAGTTACAGCAGGAAAAATGAAGTGAAGAACCCTACAGCAGTTCCCAGGGGCTCATGTCAGAAGAAAGCTATCGCAGTGTATGCTCCTTAGGCAGGAAAATGGCTGTCTCCCATCCTAAAAGCAATATTGGCCTGAGTGGAAAAGCCAAAAAGGCAAAACAAGTAGGGTTAATTGGATAGGCAGTCTACCAGCGAAATAAACTTGTTTCCCATGGAAAGGTCTGGCTGCAGCTCTGTGTTTGTTCAGCCACATGTGGGAAGCAGAGTTTTCTAAGCATCTCTAGCAGCTCTGACATTCTGTGAAACCTTTCTTTATTCCCCTGCAGCACCATATAGGAACCCATTTGTGGGACTACGTCTGCACAGTGGTGCAATTTTTCAGCTACCTCAGAAATGGGTGTTTCAAAATACACCCGTTAAGCAGCAGGAGAAAGCTGCTTAACATTTGCAAAACTATCCATTATAAACATTGCAGCCTCTTTTGGTAACAGTGGCAGTTCAGAATAATAAAGGAAACTACTGAGAGATGCTTTCTGCTTTTCAGCCAGCTGTGGTGGCTGTCTAGTTTATAAGATGACTATCATGACAGGACAAGTATGTATACCTTATACAAGTATAAGGTCTGCTTGACCTTTTTGCTTCTTCTCACCTGAAAGATGTGATACATAAAGTAATATTCATTCATCCTTTTTTCAGTACCAGCCCCAGTTGTTGGTCTCAAGGCATCCAACCGAAACATGACAGACAGTCTGTGGTTCACTTGGGGTCCAGCAGCAGGAGATGTTGACTTCTATGAGCTGAATCTTTACAACCCAAATGGGACACAGAAAGAAACTGAGCAAAAGAAAGACCTGGAAGAGTGGCATTTCCAGGGGCTCATTCCTGGCAGAAAGTATACTTTGGTTGTGGTAACTCACAGTGGTGACCTGACCAACACAGCAAATGCTGAAGGAAGAACAGGTATGGGATATTTTTTTTAGTCCCATCTGTTTGAATTCATTAGTTCACAACTGTGCAACAGACTTATTCTGAGGGAGGATTTATTATAAGAGTCATTGAAGGGATAAAGATGAAGGATAACCTTAAGTGTATTAAAGCAATGGAATGTGAAGAAAAGCAGTCAGCATTGCTTTTCTTTCAAAGGCTCAGGAATATGTTACAAGTGTGAAAGTCACCATCATCAGCACAGGTGCAGTAACTGGCTCTGTATACAAGATATTACAAACTCCTTTGTGATATTTGAAGAAAATAATCCATGTTTAATTTTATTTGTCTTGTGCAAAAATTTGTTAAGAATCCCTTTTCTTCTCTCCTTTTTCTCCCCCTTTTTGCATAGCACCCAGCCCTCCTAACACTGTGTCATTTACTGATGTCGCAAACACTTCTTTATCAATCACTTGGCTGGGTCCTCCAGACTGGACGGACTATGATGACTTTGAGGTGCAGTGGCTTCCAAAGGATCCCCTCACAGTGTTCAATCCCTACAGCAGCAGCAAATCTAAAGTACGCATCATCTATGGCCTGCGACCGGGGAGACTCTATGAGTTCAGTGTCAGAACTGTCAGTGGCGATCGCTGGAAGACGTACAGTCAGTCACAGTCTGCAAGTGTGAGAACAAGTAAGTAAAAATTTCCATTTCACCCTAACACTCAGCTGAAGAAGATGCAAAACTGTAAAATATTACCAATTCCTTATGCAATCAGTAATTTCCATTAATAAATTCAGGAATGACAGTGATGAATTCAGCTAGATTCTAAGTCCTTGCTGTGTGCAAGGTCAGCTGTTTAAAGACTGATAATGGACATATATTTATAATCTTCACATCCAGAGTCAAGCTGTTTGGTTGCAGAGTCTGAATCAGTCAGTTTCAGGGGTAAAATAAAGCTGAATATCCAAATTTCTCTGATAGTAGTGTATTGAAATGATCCTGTTTCTGAATGATAAGACAGGAAGGATGAAAGAAATTGTGCTGTACTAGATTTGAAACTGGAATCAGTGTTTCACTGCTCTGCATTTCTCCCCTTGGCTGTGAATCTGTTTCATCTCTAGCTGTCTCTAGCAACCTCAGTAACAGACTGATTTGAAAAAGTGACATGAAATTGTAAAAATAGTTGTGGCAAATCCTCATGTCGTTTGAGGTGGGATTCAGCTCTAAATTGACATCTATGTGTAGTAAGCTATGTACTCTTTAATACAGCATAATAATTAAAATTTCACCTCTAGTTAATCACTTAAATATAGATGCCTGCCATCTGAGAGTGAAATCCTGTCTTTGTTTCATGTTGTATGATATAAATGGTGCTCCCATCTTACATGGATGAAGCATGTTTCTATGTTATGTCTTACTAATACAGACACATCACATGCTGCCCAGGAAACCAGATCAGTCATGAGATTACAATATCAGTATTGACTGATATAAGTGACCACATGGAGCCTCCAAATACGTTGTAACAGCTTTCTAGAAATCCATTTCTTTGTGGTGTTGCTGTTCATGTTAAGACTTCATCAAGTAGGAGTTTTTTCCTTGTTTACACAGTTAATTACTGGAGCTTCACAATGCTGATGGGGCAGATGTGATTAGATCTGATTTCAGATGGCTAAAATGGGTTAGACAGCCTTACATAATTATCAGGCAGCACACATTTGCAGGATAACTGGGAATTCTGACTCCCAGCCTCCTGCTCTGATCTGATGATTGATGCAGAATCTAGGAGCTGTAGTATGAGCTGTATGAGAGAGTATGACACCTGGTCCCTTTTTCCACTCAGTTTCAACTTCTCAACATTTCTCTAGAACCAGACAAGATACAAAGCCTTCACTGTCGGCCTCAAACCTCTACTGCCATCGCATGTTCCTGGACTCCTCCCGATTCTGACTTTGATGGGTATAGCGTTGAGTGCAAGAAAATGGACACTCGTGAAGTGGAATTTTCTAAAAGGATAGAAAAAGACAAATCTCTACTTAATATCATGACCCTTGTTCCCCACAAGCGATACCTGGTGTCCATCAAGGTGCATTCTGCAGACATGACGAGTGAAGTGGTTGAAGACAGCACCATCACAATGATTGATCGTAAGTGGAATTCAGAGTTGCCCTGAAGAGGGGCATTGAGCAGCAATAAGCAATTGCTCATGTTGCTTAGACAGTAAAAGGAGTTCTGAACTCCGCAATTACCAATGTGTGGAGTGGTGGCAAAAGTAGACTGAATCCATCCTTTGGTCCCTGTTGTGACAGACAGTGCAGGATTTTGACTGTATTGCCTCTCATGACATTGCCAGACCCAATTATTTGGCTCATTCATGAAATATAGCCTGAGAAACATGAATTCCTTGTCCTCATCATCACATGCCTTCAGGTGTTTTCATGCTTGCTGCTTGGCTTTTTGTATCTGGCTGTTTCCCTCATTGATGGTAGCCATCCTCAGCACAAATATCCATCAATAAGGACATTGGATTGTAGTACTACATTCTCTTTTGCCATCTATAGACTCTTCTGAGGTGCTACCTGACCAAATCACCTGTAGGACTTTTACCTGAGGGAGGATCCAGATTTCTATAGCATATGCTTTGAAAGAGATTCTTCAGTTTCTCTACCCATAGGCTGCTGAGTGGAGTGTATCATTAGCATCTGCTGGTACCTCTGCACTGCCAGGCATCACTGCAGTCAAGAGCCTGCTGTTGCTGACCCTAGAGCTGCCCCAGCTTTTGCACTACCTCAGGATTCAGTGGCACAGCACAATGCAGAGGTCTGAACTGTTCCAGGGCTAAACTTCTCAGAAATGAGAGGATGGCCAGGAGGCCTATATTCAGGGATGCCTCTGTAGTTGCTTGTTAAAAGCCACATTTATGTGAAATGCTAGATCATAAAAATTACGTTTGCTTTGGGAGCTATTGAGCTAAGCTAGAGTTCAGTCACCAAACTGCCTTCTCCTTTGCCCCTCAATTGCCTTTTAATCTCCTTCCACTATCACAAAGGATACTACAAATCCAGATGTAAGACCTAGTTATTCAAGTCACAAGAAGTGAGACTGAGTCCTGTTTGAAGGTTTGCTGATCATGTTTATTCTTATTTGGTTTATGTTCATGTTTGTTTATTGTCACTTACTTTTTTTGAACGCCGCTGCTCTCCCAGACCCTGGTTAACGCTGGAGGCCATACCTCAAGGGAGCACAAAAAAATTGTAGCTAGACTTTGTAGATATAAGAGGTTTAGCTAAAAACCATATAGATATATGAATTTTTGGTTCTTTTGGCATTCTAAAAGCTTTTGAAATTTAGCCGCCTGCTTATGGTTTTTATGTTTCCCATATGTGTGGTATAGTTTCAGTACTACAGATTTTTAGAAGAATCAGCAATGCAGATCCTTAAAATCCCCATTTTTGCTGCACTTTCTTCCCTGCATACTTCACTTTCCAGTTTACTTTTACTGTGTTACTGTTCAAGGTATAGTTTTGTATCATACAAAGAGCATTTCCTATGGAAATTCTGTAGTCAGTCTAGAAAATGGTACTTTATAGTTGAGTGCTGTATCTGGCTAACCCCGGCTGTTTCTCTGGAAAAGAAAGCAGAAATATAGATGCTTAAAATAGGTAACTTCTGTAGTGAGTGTGTTAAGTGGCCTCCATATACTTGGCTTAAAACTGTTGTTTTCAGCAGCTACAGTTTCTGTTTTCATAGGCTTGACACAACTTTAGTGCGTTTTCATGTGGGCTTCTGCAGGAATTCCTACTGAGGAGGTGTCACTTATTATGGTGAACACACTGCTGGCTTGTTTCATCTCTTGGCACTTTCACTGTGGGAGCTGAAGACACTTTCTAGATTGCAAAGAGAATAGAGTCAGAGACTTGGGTCCAGGCAACTGAGATTTATTACAAATAGCATTTTCCTTATTAGGTCTAGCACACAGCAAGTACTTTCTCTCTATTTTGTATTTATTTTCTATTTATTTAATTACTCAGGTCCTCCTCAGCCACCTCCAGACGTACGAGTGAATAAAAAAGAGGTGCTTATTACCAAATCCTCCATCAACTTTACTTTTAACTGCAGTTGGTTTAGTGATACTAATGGAGCTGTGAAGTACTTTACTGTGGTTGTGAGGGAGGCTGATGGTAAGTGTCATGGTTTATGCTATTCTCTCTACAGCAAATAAAATTTACATGAGGAAGTACATCCCTATCACTGCACAGCAAAGGGGTTTCTCCTCATCTAACAGCTGAGTGTCGTACAGGTTTTGGATCTTCTTCCCTAGCCTGAGGATGTAGGAGCTCAGTCCTGTTCTCAGAGAGTCTGTAGCAACTACAGAGCTCAGACAGAAGCAGTACTCTAGATTACACTGTCAACATGACAATTTTCATAGTCGAAGGCTTATGTTGGTTGCCATTGCCAGTGAACAAAGATATGTGCTTTGCTGTGCACAGATTCCAAAAGGTAGTTTAAATGTAAGGTGCAAACACTAAAAGGCAACCCCTTTGGTTGCCTGAGAGTCTCAGTAAGCCATGCAGAGAAGGCCTGCCAGGTGATGTTTGCTAACTGAAGAAAATGACTTTACATGCAGCACTATAAAACAGAACAGAAATTGTCTTTGCGACATGCATTTAAACCTTCCTTTCTACAGCTGACCTATTGTTGAGATGTGTCTGACAAATCAGATATGTGGCTCAACAGTTTATACCTTGTTTTTAGAAGTGGCTTCATTTACTGGCATACCAGGACATATTTTGTGACCCTTATGAAAGTTTCTTAATCACTCTGTCCATCAGCCCTTAGAAAAAAAAACCAGATAATATTTCCACTGTCTGCTTTGTCATGTTTGGACAACCTATAAACCTCTTTGAGAAAGGGACTACTCATTGCCATAGCTTTGCCTATCTGAGTCTCTTTTTCAGTATTGTGAATTTACATTCAGGGGGCCCTTATAATTTCCTGTTGTAGTTTTTCTCTATACACAGTAGAGTTATCAGTTTATGGGGTTTTTTACTTGCTTGTGGAAATAGCTGGTGGTAGGATCCAGCAATCTGGATCACTAAAACTTCCACCAACAGCACAGGAAAAAATGTCATGGCATTCGATCCGTGTGTGCTATTGCGGCAAAAGTTGCACTGAGGACTTGTGAGGAAATCTGCCTAAAAAATAATAGAAAGGTTGGTACTAGAAACAAGGTAGCTTTCTATTCATGAGGTAGCCTCCAAGAAACAGAAAATTGGATAAGAATATGTCTGTCAAGAGCTTGAGCCTATAAACCTCATCACATTAATAGCTGTGGCATCTAAACCTTCTGTCTTTCTCTGCACATGATGTAGGTAGTGAAGGACCAAAGCCCGATGAGCAGCACCCATTACCTTCCTACCTGGAGTACAAACACAATGACTCTATACGCATCTACCAGACAAATTATTTTGCCAGTAGCTGTGCTGAAAACCCTGACAGTGACTATAAAAGCTTTGACATTAAGCTTGGAGGAGAAATGGAAAATCTGGGAGGAAAGTGTGATCCAGATCACCAGAAATTCTGCGATGGACCTCTAAAGCCTCGAACTGCATATAGGTTAGACTTATATTGATATTTGTGCTTTGTTGCATTATTAGGCTTGGTGTCATCTGGATGCCTAATCCACCTGAGCTTCTGTAGGTTAGTAACTGTGTGGTACAATGTTCTTTGTGTTTCACTGCGAATTTATGAAAGCTTTATCCATGCCCCTGTTCTGTAGGTAAGAACCAGTCATTCACTAGCATGGGAATGATATGATTAATTATGCACAAAACTCTGTGCAGTGAATAGGTTTATTTATTCACCTCAACTTGATGGGAGGCTCTTGTATTGCTGCTCAACTTTTCTTTGGAAAGACTGAAGACAATTGGCTAAGTTAGAAGAGTACTTGACAGAAGAAGGCAAAAATGCCTTCATTCAGTCTGGCAGAACTACCCCACTAGTTCTTTTGGAGCAAGCTAGAAAAACCTGGAGGCCATTCTATCCTGTGGCACCATCCTCAGGCTCCAGAGCTAAGTCCAGGTTAGCTGTAGGGTGTAGAAGAGGATGACTGCCAAAATCAGCGTCAGCAGTTACACTGTGAGCCCAAACGTGAGCTCCAGTGTGGCTCAGTGACACCCCTCCCACAGGCAAATACTGTCCCAAGAGATCTGCAAGCTGCTCACTGAAAAGGCACATGAACAGAAGGCACATGCCAAGGAGTGCCCATTGTGCCTCAGCTTCTTCATCATTAAAACAGTGCTAGCCTACTATAAGCTGCTCTCATTAGAGCACATTTTCCAAAACTTCAGTCTGGGAAATACCCACATTACTAGGAGAACAAAGAGGACTATAACATTTATCCATTAGCACAGTCATGCCCAGCCAAGTGGAGGGAAAACAGGTCCCTCCTGAGAAGCATTTCTGAGTCCTCTCTCCTCTGCAGCTTCTGCTAGTCCTGCCTTCAGACATGGTCAGGCTGTGTGTGCCAGCAGCAAGAGCCCCATCTGTTACCTCTGCCAGGGTACCTCAGAGCCCTCCACCTGTACTAACTGGGCTCCCCCGTATTTAACTCAGGGATCAGTATTATTAATTAAGTAGAAGACTGATTAACTCAGGTGTCTGTATTAAGAATTATTTGTGATCAGTGGAAAGGTTTTAGTTGTCTCAAAGGGGCAAATGAGTTTTTACTTTTCTGCTGTTGGTTCTGAACATCTGATAAGCCATTTTTTTACTGTATTTTTTAGAATCAGCATACGAGCTTTTACTCAGCTTTTTGGTGAAGACCCAAAGGAACTTCCTAAACCACTCTTTGCAGACACCTTCTTCTCTTTACCGATCACTACAGAGGCAGGTTAGTTTCAGGCTGTTATCACTGCCATGTGATTATATATTTTGCCTGAGAATACTCTGGTATCTAGAACTATTTGTAAGGAGTGGAACAAAGCTTGTTGTGGATGTCCTGAGGACTGGTCTGAGAGGAAGCTGGAGCCTTGGCTTATCTACCTTTACTGGAAAATTCAGAGGACTGCATGACAGAGCTACTGAAAGTAGAGAAAAAGAAAAATGCTCAGTGAGGCTGTCATCAAGAACGCTAACTGCAAGAGAGCCAGAGTTGTAAGAGTTTTGCTTTCTTTTACTGTGGTTGGAAGTGAAAAATTTTGTTTAATGGTTTGAAAAAATGAGGACAGAAAATCAAGGCCAGGTTTTTAGCTAAGTGTTTTAATGACTTACATTTCCTTGTATTTAGCCATTTTCTTCAGCTGATAATAACAGATCCCCAGAAAGTTATTGATTCTCTTATTCTTTTGATCCTTTCCTCAAGATATATAAACACACTGTTTTGTTTCTAGAGCCTCTCTTTGGAGTTATTGAAGGTGTGAGTGCTGGCTTGTTTCTGATTGTGATGTTGGTGGCTGTTACTGCCTTATTTGTCTGCAGACAAAAAGTTGGGTAAGCTGACTTCCTTTATCAGTCTCTGTTATTGTAGTCATGTCAAATTAAATTAATTTAAGTAATACAGTTGATTAGGCATAGCTAAAAATTGCATGGATGCACCGAACTGTTCAGCAGATAAAATCTATGTCCCCCACATTCTGTACATGCTAAGTATACAACTAATGACTTGCATATTAAGAAATCTATATATACTTAATTCAGATGATGTCAGAATTATGTCATAGAGGATCCTTGTAACTTTTAGTTTGCAGTAGGAGTCTGAATAGTTCTGAATAAAAAATGGTTTATCATTCAAACTTTCATCTTCTGGGAAAAATGTCTTTTGTCAAAAAATGAAGTGTTTCAGATTAATTGCATCTGCATTGTAGATGGGAAGCTTTTGAAACTGTCCATTTAGACTTTATAATTTCAATTCAAAAATACTGAGATATGGCATTACCTCAGTGTCCAAAAGATTAGTTCAAAGTTTGCTTCTCATTTTTTGTCACTTATAGTTGTATATTTCACATTAGAGATGAATCTTAAATTGTGAACTTACATCTTTTTTAAAAATGAAATACTGTATGTCAACTGAAAAAATCTTTATCTGTTTAAACTATTTTGCATGACTGAGAGATGTGAAATTCTTTGTAGTTTCTGAAATTAGAAAAAAACCTCAGCATTTCCAGTGCATGGGAAACACTGCAAGTCTGAAATTCTCTTCTTTTACTGATACAAAATTAAGTTGAAATGTTTTTGAATTTGCTTTCCATATGCCAGAATTTCAGATTTTAAAAACCCCTGTTTTCTGGCTAGTCACAGCTTTTAGATAAAATGGATTAACTTCATTATAGAATATGGTTTCTTGTGGTAAGTTACATACTGAGCAGGATGGCAATAATACTGGTATGGTTTTCCCACATCAGACATAAAGAGAGTGATCTTTATGAGCAAGGGAGGTGTCTTGAAGGAGGAGATGGCAGCAAAAAGATGAAAGGCAACACTGGCTGTGTGGAGTAAGTACCACTTCTGTGGCTTTCCCAAAGCCTGCTGGTTATGCCACTTACTCCTGCCATGAATGTGGGCATCTGCTACAGGCCTGATCTGCAGAGTGAATGTGCTGGAAGCTGTAGGCCTTTAACAGCTCTGAAAATCTACCTATGTGTTCCTCTACATGTAGAGAATCAACTGATTTGGGGTCCATCTTAGCACAAGGCACCCTCCTTAATGATGGACTGGGCCGCAAGTGTTTCAGAACAAGAAAAACATCTTACTACCTGTGCCATGCATACATTCCACATCAAGCTAAAATACAAGAAGACTCTGAGCCTTAACTAAGAGCATCGTCATAGGATCAGAGCCAAAAATTAAAACACACTGGAAAATGATAAACTGGAAAAAAGAAATTTAAGAAAGTATAACTTATGTCACTGCCAACTCTTACCAGTTCCAAAACTTAATGATATAACAGGATACCTTCCTTTTGGTTCCAGCAATGGCCATGAGAGACCTACAGCAAGGCTGAACATTCGCAGAGACAGGCCACTGTCAGTCCATTTGAACTTGGGGCAAAAAGGGTAATGTAAAAAGTTTGTTTTTTTAACATAGCATTATGGTTGAACAGACCCATATGATCACTTACTGATGAAGTGTTTCTTTTTCTTTTGAAATAATTTCCAGGTACCGGAAAACTTCCAGGTAAAAAGAAAAAATTAATACCTAAAAAACTTCTTGGTAACCAACTGGATAAATTTATGACTGTGATTCATCCTGTGATTTTCTTCCTCCTGTTGAATATTTCAGTCCGATCAAAGTCAGTCACTTTGAAGCACACTTCACCAAACTTCAAGCAGACTCCAACTATCTTCTGTCCAAGGAGTATGAGGTGGGATCCTGACCTAGGCAAAGGACTTGCTTTGTGAAGGGGTGGGCTGATTGAATCAACTGGTTAATGTATTAGAAAGGCCTGCATTTGTTTGTCTTATTCTCACAAATCAAAAAAAGGTGAAGCATTTCATTTGAATTCCACTTGTTCGTGTGCAGAAACCAACTCTTCATTTAGCATCTTCTGGTTGGCATCCTCTGCCTGATACTTGTCTGGCTGAGATTGGGAGTATTTGTTTGTATGGCACATCTGTGTGATGAAATATGGAAGGTACCTGCCAGCCATGTGCTTGCTTTAAAACAGTATGATTACCTATGTAATTTCAGTTTGTTTTTTAAAAAAAGCACCTGTTTTCTGCCCTTGGCCTTTGAGAGCTGATGAGCACTATTTCCCTTTGTGTTGTCTTGTCATTTAATTATTTTCACCTCACATTTTATTCTTATTCTTTTTTTGCAGGACTTGAAAGATGTGGGTCGAAACCAGACATGTGACATTGCACTTCTGCCAGAGAACAGAGGGAAAAATCGATACAATAATATATTGCCCTGTGAGTTTTAGCTTTGGTTGTGTAATATTGCATCACACCAGCCATTTTTCACTTCTTTTTCAGCAAGCCTAGTGGAAAAGAGTGCAGCCAATCCCTTCCCTCTTTTCTGTCTGAGATGAAATATCTCTACCAGCTCAGGTTCTTGGGCTAGCAGGCAGATGATGCATGGCCCTGAATGGCTTCACACAGACCAGTAATTTAATTTCACACTGGAGGTATAATGACTAGCATTCAGTCCAGGGAGAAAAAGCCTCCAGCTATTAGGGGCTTTCAGTCACTGCTGATAACAAGGGTAGTAGAAATAACAGGAGGGTTTTTTACATACGGGATATCATCCATTCAGTGCTCTTGGACAACCTTGCCAAATCTTTGTTCTTCAGAGTACACAGCAAATCTACTATACAATATGGAGCTAGTGTGATTCTGCATGGTAAGGCACATGTTGACCCTGTTCTTCTCAGGCAAGACCTGTCTGTTGTTGAGAGGTTCCCCCTTTAATCTCCTGCCTGTCATTTTGGAGATAGAACATTGAGGAGGAACACCACATAACTCACTGTTCTACATCCCCACTAATGGATGTGGCATGTGCTTGCAGCACAGCCTCTCCTGTCTCCTGCCTGCTCATGCCAGCAATGACACTTGACTGAGATCCAACATGGCATTATCTCACGAATCAATGTCCTGCAGCTCAGGCACTTTGTGTCTCCATACAGAGGGCCATTCACCTACAGAAGACGTTTGGCCTGCTCAGCTTTAGCTCAGAATATCACTGAAGTGCAACTGTTCTTTCAAGGGCAGAGCTGGGCACTGCTTTCCAGTACAGCTGTTAGGATCAAAGGAGGATGCTATTTTGGCCTTTTTGTTGTCATAACAAATCCTATGCAGCTCAGCAGAAGAAATTCAGTATATTTACTGCATCCTTCTTACCCATC
This sequence comes from Irena cyanogastra, assembly GCA_013397155.1. Taxonomy (NCBI): domain Eukaryota; kingdom Metazoa; phylum Chordata; class Aves; order Passeriformes; family Irenidae; genus Irena; species Irena cyanogastra. The sequence goes on along the minus strand of VWZV01009566.1, from coordinate 606,838 downwards.
TATCTCCTAGTCTCTGGAACACTCCATAGCACTCACGGATTAAAGAGGCAGTAAAACCAGCAGTTATTCCTTATAAATTAACTCTTCATATAAAATCTTGTAATAGTGCTGGCAGTCCTTTCACAAATGCATTTCTGTAAGTGCCAAGAGGGACTGAAAATCAAGCCCTAGCCCTAAGCCTCTTGTAATCAATTTCTTGCTAGATGATACATCAAGAGTGAAGCTTTCCAATGTGGATGATGACCCTTGCTCAGACTACATTAATGCAAGCTACATACCAGTAAGTGACTCAAGGTGGTGTTTTACAGTCCTCCTTCCAGTGGTAATTTTTCCTTCATCTAAAGCTGAATATAAAGCTGGATGGTTAAGGCTCCCCTCCCCCTTCCTTGATTCACTTGAGCTAAAAACTAAGAACTCATTTTGTGGGTGTGCTGAAAGACTGTGTCTGACTACCATTGAGTTAACTGTGAGTGATTTACCCAGCACTTAAGGACACTTTCTTGCATTGCTATAGTTATGTAAGATAGCAGGTCTAATTGGCCAAGGACATGTTTTTAAAGGTCGCTGATTTTATACAGTGTCCACAACAACTGTAGCTATCACTGCAGGAGGCATCCTCACTGTGGAGCTGTAGCTCATCCTGACAGCAGTGGCACCTTGCAGGGTGATAAAACTGGCTGAAATTAAAATAATGCCCTTTGCCAAAGAATTATGATTGATCATAGCAGTGGCTTCAGCAATCCAGATTTCAAGCCAGAGCTCAGCTAGTTTATTGAAAATGATAAATAAAACAAAAGCCCCTAGCAGTTTTAAAATTGCTTGAGACTGTGCTGAACACAAAAGAACAATGGAAAGCTTTGACTGTCACAAAAGGAACAGTATTTAGATAAACTGCCACGGTCTCTTCCTTCTCTCTGTTCCAATCAGTCATTTGCTTCCAGGTCCTAGGCAACAATTCAGCTTTCAAAACTATTGTCCCAGCAAGGGTTGCTGCAGAGCCCTGTCTGCAACCCCAAGGCTCGTTCAGTTGTTAGAAGATACTTTTTCTGCCTTTTTGGAAACTAATGGAGTTCTCTTTATTTGCAGGGCAATAACTTCCGCAGGGAATACATAGCAACTCAGGGCCCTTTGCCTGGAACCAAAGATGAGTTCTGGAAGATGGCATGGGAGCAAAATGTTCATAATATTGTCATGGTAACCCAGTGTGTTGAGAAGGGCCGGGTAAGCAGTGACTCTTCTTTATTATTAATGTCTGTTTTAACATCTTTTAAAAGTTTTTGCTTCTTATTTGCATCACACTAAGGCCAAAAAGAACCCAGTCAAGGAGATACACAGCATGAAAGAAAAGGTATATTATAAAGACTGGAGACAGATTAAGGCTTTGAAGTGAGGATACACAGACTGTCTCAAGATCATGCAGCATGTCAAGGCTAGAATTAGGAACAGAGCTTCGTGCTTCTGGTCTCTAATCCAGGACTTTGTTCACTAGACAATTCTCTTCAGCATGCAGAAGGCCAACTACCCACAAAAAGTGCTTGTTGATAAACTCTGATTCTGAACTTCTACTTTAGATATAAGCTCTGGAGAGCAAATGTTGATCAATAAATACATCAAATTATCTCTGATATATGAGCCCTGATGTAGTTAGCAAAGAGACCACTCATGCACTTAATGCTCTTACTGCATACCTCCCCAGGTGTGACCACGTCCTGTCCCTTTGTAAGACAGCGACCAGATCTGTAAGAAGATTAAACAAACTTGAAGTAGTGATCCTCTAGTGGCACATATAGGGTCAGTTCCTTTCAGCTTGCCATTTTTTCCTGGGGAGAGGGTGAAAGCCAACACAGAATAGGATCTGTGTCCATCTGCATCTCACTGGTTCCAAGTGGGACCCCACTGCCGTGTCTCAGCAAGAGATGAGGAAGGGGCACTGGAGGCATAGCTCTCCTCCAAGCAGAGATTTGAGAAGAGCTGGCACAGAAAATATGCCCTATAAGAGGGCATCAGTGAAGTGCTTCCCATTCCCCCCATCACAAATGAATTACAAGTACTTCCACTTCCCACCCCCATGCTAACTCTTTCCATGCCAGACCCTGTTTGTTGACATGGCAGAGAGTGGCATCTCTCTCTGAATTCAGCTGCTGCCTTTCTTCCTTCATCTTCAGCCACAAGAGGTCTGAAGTCTGCTTCTGCCAGTGCAGGATGGTGGCATTGTTTATAGCTGTTTCAACCACTAAATCTGTCTTTTCTTGTGTCCCTGTAGGTAAAGTGTGATCAATACTGGCCCCATGACCAGGATTCCTTGTACTATGGAGACCTGATTGTTGAGATGTTGTCTGAATCAGTGCTCCCAGAGTGGACAATACGAGAGTTTAAAATCTGCAGTGTATGTTTGCTTTTTTTTTTCCTGATTAATTGTCTTAAAACACTTGCAAGGCTAAATTGGGAAGGTTTATTCTGCTGTACCACAGTTGCATCATGCCTGGCTCCCTTCTGATGGAAGCTGTAGCAGTTTCTTTGAAGGTACCTGTTCTATGTGTCCCTTTCTCTCTTGTCCTGATGACCTACACTTTTGAATCCCAACAGGAAGAGCAGCTTGACTCAACGAGGCTCATTCGTCACTTCCACTACACTGTATGGCCAGATCATGGTGTGCCAGAGACAACCCAGTCCCTGATTCAGTTTGTCAGAACTGTAAGAGATTATATCAACAGGACCCCAGACACAGGACCAAGTATTGTGCACTGCAGGTATGTGCAGCAGCAAAAGGTCAGTGGCACAGAGCCCTTGTGCCTACCCTTGGGAAGATCCCAGATTTTCATCCCTGTTAGACTATGGGCAGCCGCTGAATCTGAGAGATAGCTGATGGTCTTAAGTACCCAGATACATCAGAACAGTATTCCCAAGGCACATGCATTCACCCACAACCTCACCCTGGAGATGGCTCGAAAATTATTCTTAGGGGACCACTGTGTCACTGTGGTACCACTAGAGAGCATGAAAGTGTCAGCAGCTGCCACTGCTCGTAAGCATTTACATTCTTAAATTGCCCATGTGCTGCTGTTGTGGCTCAACATTTGAATCACAAAGGAATGTTTTAAAAGGTAAGATAGATCTGGGGTGAATGTAACTATGTGTGGATGTTGAGACTAGCTGACGGATCCATCCTTGCCCCATTCTGACTGAGACTCCCTTTTCTTACTCTTTCTTTCTCTTTTTTCATGCTCTTCTGCTTTTTCCATCTCTGGCAGTCACCAGGCTGCAGTTTTCCTTCAGTTCTGTGATCCACCCCTACACTTACATAAAAAATGACAAAATTGAACTGCCTGAACCACTGGCCATTTGCAGCAGAGTATAGGGCCATAGAGAGGGAAAGAGTGCAGTTGGTGCTGTATCTTCTGATAAAGCCATATGTTCACTGGTAGTACCTGATTGTAGTATCTGACACCTCCACCATTATATGGGCTGAGGCTTGTGTCTTACATGACCCTGCCTGTGTCTGCCTATACAGCATGTGCTGCAGCATGTCAGATGTCTACTGTGTCCCACAGCTGCATCCCTGGAGAGAAGAGGTTTCAAAGTTAGAGTCAGGTGCAGTCTTTCAGTGTATCTCAGTGGCTGGGTTAATCCAAAGCAGAAAGCAATGCAGGCAGTGGCAGAGGTACCTCTACCACTACTATCCTTTCCTCCTTCCTAAATAAATTTCATTATAAAGTGTTATCAAGGCCCAAAGGTGTCATTTGAACAATTTGCTTCTCACCCTAAAGATCTGAACTTTACAAAAATATCGCATGAAGATAGTGAATGCTTTGGTCCATCTGCTTTTAAGTCTTTTGGGTTGTTTTCTTTTCCAGTGCTGGAGTTGGCAGGACTGGGACATTCATTGCACTGGACCGAATTCTGCAACAGCTGGATTCGAAGGACACTGTTGACATTTATGCAGCAGTCCATGATCTAAGGCTTCACCGTGTTCACATGGTTCAGACAGAGGTAAGGTTTGCATAGCCTGCTATGCAGTGACAACAGCTACAGTATGTAATAATCAGTCTCTCATCTTAAAGGCTCTCAAAGCACTTTACACTTACTCCACTGTGAAATATGAGTTAGATGTATTTTAGCTCTGTGAGAATTTCCATTTCAGGTTTTTTCCATTGGCTCTCTTAGAGAGGGTCCAAACCATAACAAGGGGCAGTTACACATCCTGTAGATTTCTCCTTTTTTTTTTTATCTGGCCCACAATCACCCCAGCAGCATTATGCATCAGGCACTTAACAGCTCACTGTTGCTTTACTGTGGAGTCCAGTAAATGAGCTTTAAGTGGTGATAGATTCTTCAGGAATGGGTTTGGAAGACAAGCCTAAACCAGACGAGTTGACATAATGGGAAAGAGGAATGCAGGACAGAGAAAATTAGATGTATGCAATTTTAAAACTCTAGCCACTGTGACCTTGTGCCTTTGCAATTTGTGTTTTCTTGAGCTGCTCTGTCATTTTCATTACAATGATTTTGGGAAGTTGATTGACATTCTCCTAACATACTAAGGAAAAGCAAGTACATTTATTCTCAAAGTTCAGAAAAAGTAAATGTTTTGTATTTCTTTCTGTGCTTTTAAAATGGCAGGAAAATCCTGTTATACTGATGGGAGCTAAACACTTGGGAGCTGACTTAATAAAGGTGTTTTGTGGAGTTAGACTTTACATTTTCCCTGTGAACCATTAATAGAAGAATGAGAATAAGTTTGATGGGTCTGCCTGCAGCTTGATACTAATGGAGCTCTTTGCTGCAATTTGGAAACCAATATGTCAGTGACAGCGTTTTCTAATAGATGTAAAAGTCGCGTATGGTTATAAAGAGAGGTCCAGCTGGGAGCACAGAACAAAGGGGCTTCTGGAAATATCTTAATCACAGAAGATCTTCTGTTGGAGGGGAGACAGGTTCCCGGCCTTGTCTGGAATCTATCTTCAGAGATAAATCCTCCTAATTCCCATCATCTGTGGTCTGCAAAGGCAGAAAAACATCTCAGGAAGGTGGCTCTTTTCACCTAGCTGGGAAAAAGAGGCAACTACCTCAAAAGCCTAAATTTGACTTATAGACAACTAAAGTTGTGTGATACAAAACCTGCCTTTGGCATGAGCTTGACATGATGTCTAAGTCAAAAGGCAGCCAGATCTACACAAAAGTCAAAAGCCACAGTACCATCATACTTGACAATATTCAGTCACAGAAAAACAGCAGCAACCCAACAATGCCTCTGCTTCAGACTTGGCTCAATACTGTTTAAGGCAAGGGACTGGAGGTGGAGACAGGCAAGGGAAAACTGTGCATCAGCTCAAAAGGCAGCATGCTACAGCAGCTGTAACCATGCCAGTTGAAAAATGGTCTTTGCCAAAGAAAGTCTCCATGCTTGGCCAACTTTCCATCGTGTTGGTGGGTGGGGTGCAGGGTTCTGCTCTACAGAGAGAGCAGTTGCATGTGCATAAAGGCAGATATCCTCACTCTCCCAGAGCCAGAGCACTGAGAAAAAGACACAGAGCAATGGCCAAAGTTGTGAGGGGAGAAAATACATATATTTATTTGTGGTGGTGGCTCTCTGGTCACAGAGAGAAACAGACTTATTGGAGAAATTGTGTTTTTGAGATAATGTTAAAAAGGTACATCTTGGTATATAAACATGCTTGGCCTGACTTTTGGGTACCATGTTACATTAATCAAAAGATTATTATGACCCATGCCATAAACCACAAAGGGTAGCAAAGCATGAGAGTTTAATAATCTATTTTGTCAAGATAGTTTGGTGAGTAATCAATAGTCAGTAGCATGCTGACCCTCCTTAATTTGGTTATGAATGTCATCTTAGCTCCACTCTGTGAAAGGCACTCTTCAGAAAAGACTGTCATTTGCTGCATAGTCAGAAACAATCTTAGAACTTATGCTGGATCAAAAAATAGGGTTTTTTCAGAGATTTTTCTGATTTTTTTCAAAGATTTAGGTTTCTCACAGTTGTCTGAAATACTTATGTTATTATAAAATTCTGTGGAAAATACTTCTTTTCAGAACAAAAAGAAAAATCAGGAAATTGTTTGTCTTTCCTGCATGCTTCCCTGTGCATCTTAATTTTTCTACATATACTTTATACCAAAGCATTCAGAAGTAGTAGCTATCCAACACAGCACCATGTGCAATTGCACTTTACAGTTGCTAAAGCTTTCACTAATGGCATGATCTGTCAAAACATACTGTGTTCATTTATGTTTTACTGGTATTATTGCTAAAGAGAGGTGATCACAATATTTACTAGATTACTAGTGTGAAAAGGAGATTAATTTTGGAATGATATTTTAGTTCTTAACACCACCCTTGATTTTTTGAGGGAGTTAGCTTGTAATGATTTTTCGCAATACAGAAAATTAAATTACAAAATTCCTCAGTGTCTTAAAAACAAATCTTTTGCAGTGTCAGTATGTGTATCTACATCAATGTGTGAGAGATGTGTTAAGAGCCAGAAAACTTCGCAGTGAACAAGAAAATCCCTTATTTCCAATATATGAAAATGTGAATCCAGACTACCACAGAGGTAACTACAAGTTTATCAAGTTGTAAAATGTTTCAAATGTAGTAGCTCACTGACAGTGTAATTGAGGGGGAATTGTGCTGTCCTCAACCATTGATATTTCTTTGCTTCCTGGATCTTCATTTGTTCCCTCTGCTCTTTTCATTCTTGCAGTTGTGTCTTTATTTTCTCCATTAGTAGCCATTATAACATCACTTCCTGCTCCCACCTTACCTTTATGCTCTTTCTGTCTCACACTTCATGGTTCCTATGCTGTCAAGGGAACTGAACTCCTTTCCCTATCATGATATTGGTTTTACCTCACAACTCTTTACACCATCCATAAGCAGCTGAGAACACTGACAGCACTCACTGGGCTCTTCCGTCATTCACGGAGTTCGATTTCTGTCTGCATCACCCTCATCTGCTGTTGACAGTATAGTGAGCCTTGGGAGACTTCCCATCTGCCTTGACTGGAAAATATAGGTGTCCTAGGCTGTGCTCTTTCTTTCTCCCCAGACTCCCCATCCTTGTAGGCTCCTTTTCCTAGCCTGTATCCAGTCCCTTGCTGATAAGAGTGGCAGGAGAAGGAAACCTGGCACTAGCACTGCCCTTCACCTCCTGTGCCCATGGCCAGAGGACCAGTGTGGAGAAGCTGTAAGCAGTGGTGACCTTGTGCCTTGGTAGAACTGATTCTTAAGGGATGTAGAAGCTTTTAGTGTCAAGACAGAAGGATCTCAGTAGTTCCACAAATTTGGATGTTAGGAATTAGGATTATATGATAAGAAATCCAAATAATTTTCTTGATCCAGCCTGTAGAAATCAGAGTTGTCATAGATAGGTAGAACAGGCTCGGAGGAGGCCAAGAACTGAAATATCCAGGTTCTACATATTGAGAGTCTAAGCAGAGGTGGGATCTGATCTTCAGCTGTCACATCAGTCACCAGCCAGTGCTGCTGCCACACAGCCACCTTTCAGAACACTGCTGAATCTGTGTTGGTTTACTTTTTCTAATCTCATTTTTCCTTGCTTTCAGATGCTGTTTATTCAAGACACTAAGAATGTTAGAGATTTCTGCTTTTGTGAACGCTTTTGTTAACTAGGGGTTTTGTTTTGTTTTGTTTTGTTTTTTTATGTATGTATTTCATGCACCAGAAAGGTGCCAGACCTTTTGGTTGAGATTGTGTATAATTTATTGGTCTGGTGATTTTTTTAAAGATATATAATTTAAATGTAATAGATACTAATGTATATAATTGTATTTTGGCATTATGTAAATATGTATTTTTTTCTATATTGTTTATATTAATATTATGCTTCAGATAATACTATTTTTTCTTATCACAGTTTTTATAAACTGTTCTACATAAACTATTTTAAATTGTATGGCTAGCAGGACTGCTGTGTTTGGGGCGCTATTGGCATGACACAGAAAAAGCCCTATACGGAGAACCTCATTTTTAAAAAATATTTCAGTCTTTGTGAGATGAAATAAGCTACTATTAAGCAAGGGAACGGTAGTCCTGAATAGGAATTACAATGCTACTCTACACTTTAAACTTACTGCTTTTCATCTGACAAAAACAAGAGTAACCCATATCACAGTGGCATACCTTTTACAGAACTCATTAACAAGCCAGCGAAACAGGATTCACCTCACTAGAAGCAGCTGTTTCAGTCTAGTGTAGACAGTACACAGACATATTAGAAAAATATCAACATACACTGCAGTGAAGCCTAGCAGACGTCTCTGTCACCACATACTTTGGGGGGAGACAGGTCACATTCTGATTTCTTTGCACTGGTTTAAGAGAGCAGAATCAGACCACAACTTGTGTCTGTGCACTTTCATGTGCGTAAAATTTTAATTAAGAAAGGTGTTAAAAGACACTATTCAGACATTTGTGTTAACAGACCTGTGAGGATGTTAAGTCTGGCAACTTCCATAGCTCATCAGAAACAGTGCTGTACCATGACAGCCAAAGAAGTAGAGAGATTGCAAATGTATTAAAACAAAGACTTATAAAGGTATATATCCCACAGTTTACTCAACTGGAGTAAAGCTGCACTTTGCCCCAAGTGTTGGTATCCTTCAAATACCACTTGCTTTCACAAAGGGACAGTTTGGCCCCAGCATGTCTACATAGAAAGAATTCTCCACTGGAATGTTACCTGATGTCACCACCACAGGGGCAGCTGGAATGGAAAAAGGCACATCAGGGAATATAGGCTGGCAGGGCTGTCCTGATCACAGAATCATCAAATGCTTTGGGTTGGAAGAGACATTAAAGATCATCTAGTTCCAACCCCCATGCCCCCAGGCAGGGGCTCATTACTGAAAACGTGTTTAAAATTCAAAACATATCAACTTAATGTTGTATCAGTAAAAGAATTGAATGATTAGCACAAAGTACAATCAAAGAGCACTTACCAGGTATCCTGCCCAGCCAAGTGGATTATGCACAGCCTTTCTCTCCTCTGTAAAGAGCCATCTCATTCAAGGGTCTAAACACTCTGTTCAGCTATTACTTATCTCTATAAACCACTCCTCAAACAAATAGTGAAGACACAGTACAGAGTTCCTCTCCACCATGAAAAGAAGGAAGGGCTTCATAGTTCTTATTTCATGTATCTACCCATACTTTTCATAGAGGAAACTTGGCTTGATGCTGAAGACAAGTGCCTAAATTCCACTTCTGTTTTGGAGAAAAATAAATATTTCTGAAGGCCTTCTGAGAATCAGTAAGTAGCTAACTGAGTGCCTAACTGAGGAACTCCTGTGGTACAGCAGGACTGTGCACATCTATGTCACTCTAGTTTTCCTAGAGAAGGTAACAGCCTGATAGTCACTCTTCCTGCTCCATATGGAATCTCATCCTTTCTTCATCAAATACCCTCACATGCCTCAGAAGCCACCCTTCAAATCAGCTGTCACAGCTGCTCAGAACATGTAAACTTGGTTATTCTTTTTAGGTGTTTCTGAATGAAAATACTGCTCATCCCTCCTGCACATCCTCTTTGGCACCACACAAACCTCAAAATTCACCACCCTTAATGGAAACCGAAGAAGGAGGGAACTAGCAGTAGAGTGGAAGACATTTTCACAGAGGAAAGTCTAAGCAAAAACACAAAGAAATGTGCACATTTTCTGCAGATGCCTTCTTTTTTCTATTTCCTTTGCAAGGTGGCTAGGTTAGCAAGCAAGGACAAACAAGCATGGCAGCTTTAAATAGATTGTTGGTTGGGCTAATAACTTCTGGATTTAAGACATCACGAAAACTGCTGTTGGGTTATATGCACTGTGTTTGGTCCTTTCTTCTTTGCAGGGGTAGCCAAGGAACAAAGATCACCATGTTAGAGACCAGCAGTACAATTACACTGTTAAGACACACCAAGTGTACCCTGTAAATTACCTCACACTCTATTCCAGTGTCATTTTTTAATGCTGAGGGAAATGGAGCTCACTCAGTGCTATATGAGCTGAGGGCAAAAGTCTGGTTGTGTGCTCTGTATGTGTGCTGTTCATCATTTTCAGGAAGGCACACATCATTCTGCAGTTTATTTTATTATTCTCAGCTCCCTTGTCTGCAAGTACAGAATTTTCACATGTATACCCAAAATGATGATGTCATAGCAGACAGCTAGTTTCATCTTTTCTCTCAGTAATAATGGACACAGTTCATAATCCTCTTCCTCCTCATCACTTCGTAACATGACAGATGACCTTAAACACTCTGGCACAATGCTCTTGAGCAGCTTTACATTTCTGCCAAAGTAGGTCACACATGAGACTGTATACACATGTTATTGCTCTGGTTCTGCTCTCTAGCCAATTCATATGAAATCAGTGTAAATCCACTGAGAAAAAGTTAAAAAGTATCTATGTAGCATTTTGTTAATATACAACACCTACTTCTCAGTATAAGGAGTTATATTTACTGTGCCTCTAAGCTGAATAACAGGACTGATGGGAAATTCTTAATGTAACAAGAATAGATTTGAGGGAGCTTGTGTGCTGAACAAAGACAGCTCTTAAGGAAAAAGACATCTTTTGAATGTCCTTGCTGATGTTCAGAATTCCCATCTTGATGTTTCCCAGTAATAATGTTAGAAAGCAAGGCTAGTGTTGTTGCTGATCCATAAGCTAAGATTTGCACACTTGGAGCCCATCCTTTGAATCTCTGAATTGTCCGCAAAGCTACCTGAGTACTTTCATGAAAGTCAGCTGGAATGCTTGCCTGAAGAAATTACCATTCCACTTCTGAAGCACTTGCAGGGTTGGGCTTTTAGGTTAATTCAAATTTTTGTATTGAAAGTTATTTAATAATGAAAAAATTGTAATAAATATTTTTTTAATCTGTGCAATACAATTACAAGATCCACTAGCGGTTGTAGGGAAAAGAAAAAAAGATTTTACGTAGCTGGAGTTGATAAATGATATTTTTTGATACTAATGGAACACAAAAGTGGGTGAAAGAAATAGGCATACTGTGAAGATGTCAAAAAGTGCAACTTTATACATTTTTCTCTGCTGCTATAATTATTTAGCAATAAATAATGCCTAAAATGCCAGAAATATTATTTTGTGCCGTAATATGCTATGAATTTCCTTTCAATTGTAGAACAGAGAAAAGAAAGTGTGTCAGCTTTAAGTTTATATTATGTATTGTATATGGTTATTTACACTTTGACTTTGAAAGCAGGAAGTTAAACCCTAGACAGGTAGGAGTACATGAGCACTTAGCCATGCTCCTCAGCCTGGGATTTAATATATGGACTAGAGGGATGAGAACAATAGCCATCAAATCACTCTATCAGCATCTCTCTCCAAGGCCACAGATCACAGAAGTGCATCTGACACTCAGAGATACAGCCTACCACAGCCACAGCTTCATGTCCAAGGAGTGCCTTAGCAGGTGCTTAACGTTTATTCAGATTGTTTTCAATACTTCAGACGTATAGTTTGTGTAAATAAAATGCAATATAGAATGGCCACCACTCCCTCATGGCCCTGTCACAGATGTCTGGGCTCTGTAGCTGTGAGCTCTGGGGTCTATAATCCCAGGATACTGTAGCTTTGAACTGAAATGAGAGCTCACCCCAGTATTGGGGCAACTTGCTGTAGACCCTGTGCCCTCAACTGTCTCCCTCACGCTGACAAAATCAAACTCCTGACCTATTGGTAGCACCTCTATAGCCAAAGCAAACTGGTTTGTTACACAAATCAACAGCTGGTTCAAACTGGGATTTTTTTGTTTAAGACTGGCAGGAAATACTGGAGACTAGGGACTAGCTAATTGTGAAAAAACTGTGGAATTGGGACACATACAGTGTCAGCAATGCCGGTAGTCTAATATCCATGACAGTTGTTTCTTGGTTTATTTGAAAGCTAAAGAAATACTGTAAGTGACATTAAGAAGCTAAATATATATTGCTCTAGAGTAGGGCAGTATGCTCTAGTGAAAACCCCACCATTTTGAAATGTGGGTGGCCATAAATTTTTTGACAGTGCCTGGAGTAAAGTGTCTGAAAAACATCTTCAGTACGTATTCCATGCTCATATGCAATATAATTACTGATAATTGTGTTCCTAACAAACACTGGGTGAACACAGAACTGTGCTATTATTGTCAATTTAATTTATGCATTTAAGTATATTTTTATATTTTTAGCTACAGTCAACAAATCAAATATATTTGAGTGTATTTTACACGTTTTTATAAATACTTCATGAATAAAACATTCATTTAAAAAAATCACATTCTTGTCTTCTGTTTGACTGCCTTTGCATTAGGGATTTTGTTGTCCTGCTTCTCAGAAAAAAGGTCATAAGTGAGTTTGATTTCAATTGAGACAGTCTTCAGAGAACATTAAATTCATCAGAAGCCTCAGCCTTTTGGGGGAAAAGAGGCTCTGCTGTTGCCCACTGGCCAGATTAGTGCCCATGTGGTAAGATATCATTATTCTCTTCACCTCCCTGGTTTTGTGCCCTCCTTTAATAAGCCAGATACTGTCTGGCTATGCAGTGGATATTTGAAACCACAGTGGGTCTTGACCTTGAGTGCCTGTTATTTTAGAGACATTTTGCCAGGCAGTTGTACCAATTAGCACCACACTGCAGCTCCATCGCTGCCTGCCCCTCGAGGATCTGAACCATGCTTTTTAACAAACGTATTTCTTCTTCTCCTGCTCGCCACAGTTCTTAAAAACCATTAGCATAACCATCCTTGTGAGGTCAGGGTGCTTGGCAGTAGCATGTTTACTGCCAATGCTCTGTCTCAGTTATTCCTTATTGGTCATCAGAAGTGCTTAAGACAAGTTTATTTAAAAGAAAGGATGATTTATCAACTTGGACTGTGAATTATTTGCTGAGGGATGTGTAGCGAAGGCTGAGGGAGTTGTGAAATTTTTTCATTGTGATATAAAAGTTTACCTCTGAGTTCTGCTCTGTCCTGAAACCAATGTAGACACAAAAAAGAAATGATAAAGATAAAATATTTATAGTGATAAAATTATATCTCCATACAAGAGAAAGAGAAGAGTCTCTTCTAGTTCAGCAAGAACACAGTGGTTGATTCCTGTTAAATTATCCCCAGAATCTAGTTTTTAACTTTGATATTTTTACATGCACTTGAATTGTACCTGATCTTCATACCTATGAGCTGGTGGTTTTGTTTGAGAAAGTCATCTCCTGTACCCTAATCTCAGTTTTCTGTCTGTGCCTGTCTTCACTATCAGTTGCTTTATTATGCCCTATAAATAGCTGCTTAGACATCCTATGGCAGGCAGGACATGGCAATGCTGGTATGTCAGCAAATACACGAGTGAGAATTTCAGATGTTACTAGCCAAGGCTTTGCACATCACTCTGTTACAATACCACTACCAACCTGTGAAAAAAACAAAAAACAACAACAGCAACCACAACAAAAACACCACAGCAGAAAAAGGGAAAGAAAGCATTTCAGTTAATTTGTGGAGATGTTCCAAAAGCAAGAAGCCTTTCTCCTGTTCCCAGGGTCCGTGGGGCTGGGGGATGTTCCTCATCCCATGGCTGCACAGGCCATGGGCAGGTCAGGAGGCAGCCGTGGTGTGGCTGGGCTGGATTGGTCACTGAGCCACCCACGGCTTCCCCCTGGAACTGAGCTGCTGTTGGTTCTCCTCAGGCTGAGGCTGCAGCTTCTTGGGGTCTGGCTCCTGCCGGTGCCTGGCATTCTCTTTATACCCCAGCTGGGTGTTTACTGCATCATGCAGAACCTCGCTACAACGAGCAGCTTCCCTTGGGATGAGAGGTGGTCCCAGCTCCCAGAGATCTGGAGCAGTACTCAGCAGCACGGAGCAGGCGCAAAGGCACCTTGGTCCAAGAGGACAAAGCATTTTGTGCACCTCAAAGCCTTTAAGTCTCCAGGGAAAACATCACCTAAGCACCCACAGCTTTGCTGTTGAAGAGGTTCTGGGGCCCCCAAAAGAGGATAAAATTCCCCTGAGGGCTCTCACTGACCAGGCAGGGTCCCCATTGTCAGCACAGGGAGGGTACGCTCCAAGTCCAGTTGCAGGCTGCCCTCCCCACGCCTCCTGACTCGAATTCCCGGTCAGAAAGGGCGGCAGAAGCACGTCCGAGCCAGCGGAGTGCTCCAGGTGCGTGCACACAGCTTCAGGGTTCCGGAAAGAGGAAACTGTGAGTAGCCCAGCTGGGATTCAGCACTGGTGTGTTCCTCCCTCCGTGCTGAGGCTTTGGGCACTGAGCTGTGGGGCCGCAGCGCGTGGTGGGGACCGCAGAGGCACGTGATGGGGACACACCAGCTCTACCAGTGGCCCCATCCCAAGGCTCACAGGGATCTGTACGCTCCAGAGGCCCAGAGCATGAGCTCAGTGCCAAGAGCCAGGCCAAGAGGGCAACAGCCATGGCTTTGTGCAGCAGCCAAATGCCAGGCTCCAAGCGCCACTGGCAAGTGCTGCGGCAGCTTGGCCAGACGTCATTGTACACAGCTTTTTGCACACTCATGCCAAAATCCCTGCCAAATCACACAGTGTCCTTGCTTGCCTTTGGTGGTTGCTTGCTGATGTGCCAAACCAAACCAGTAGCAAGTGGAGCAGCTACATCTTACCAAGGATAAGGGCAGAGATTTCCCATCCTCCCGACATCCATGAGGCCACACAGCCTTGTTCACAAGGGATACCTGAGACCTGCAGTTTTTGTCCTCTCAGAACAAGAAGGGGCCCAAACCTGAGTATTTCTGCCCCTGCAAATCTTAACCCATTTTTCAATAGGAGGAACTATTCTTTCCAAAGGACAGGGCAGGTATAAAAGGGTGAGCTGAGTGAACCCCTCCTGGGGTTTGTGTCTCCCAGCAGCCCTTTTTCAAAGGTTGGATCTCATGGATGTTTATGTATCTGTCTAGGCTGGGCTGGTCTGCACAAAGTATTAAAACTACCCATGTTTTACTAAGCAATGCCCAAGTTCATCCTCATTCACTGGTCCGAAACTTGGGCAGAAGAAAGCTGAATATGAGGCTACTATAACACCATCATAAAAACTCTTTGGTGGGTTATCAGCAGCATAAATTTGGCTTTGATCTGGTACTTCTTTCTTTCTTTCTTCTTCATAAATCCTTGTCTCCACTTCTAGCTCAGAAATTTTTACTTTGGAAACTTAGTAATAGAAGCTTTAAAAATTAACTCTTTTCACTATAATCACGAAATCTTTCCCAGTCCTGTTGGATACATGGGATAAATGTATCTGGGTTTTTGCCCAGATCGAGCTTGAGGCTGTAGTGTGGCCAGCACAGGGAGAAGGCCCTCCAATTCCATTTTCCATACCACAGAAAGTAAAGAATCTTGAAATTAAAAAGGAGACTGGGGGCATTCCGGATAAGAACACCCAAACGTCCTGGAAAATCAAATACAGACCATATGGCCTGTAGTAAAGCTACCCAGATAGGTTTGGTATGAATGGAGCTACACTGTAAAAACACAGAGGAAAAATAATTGGATGCAGAAAGCCAAGTGAAGATGTTCAGAATGCTCCATGCATCTTAGCTAGGGAAAAAATGTTGTACAAATAAAAGACAGCTACAGAAAGGTCCATGTGTTAATTGGAGGCATTTCTCCTGCCTGTCAATGACTCAAGTTGAAGTAATGAAACCACTGGGAGAAAAAGATGGATAGTTGCAAAGGCAATAAAGATATATATAGTGTCCAAAGTATCAAACATCAGAAAAGATATGGTCAAGACACCACACATGATAAATGCCAGCATCCTGTTGTCTTATCATTGGATCTAAAAGACACCTGGAGCCAAATTATTTGTGAGAATCCAACTTTGAAAGAATGTACTGTCAGACAACTGGAATTAATTAACACCCAACAGTTCTGTGTTAGAAAGGTTGGAGAGTACTAAAAATACCCAAGGAACCTGTTTCTTTACACATCGTGCCAGTTAGATCTGGCCGGGTTATGACAAATTTTCTGTAAACATTCTGGTGAATTAGAAACACCCTCAGCATCCTCCAGCAGTTCCCAGGGTGAAATCTTGCCTCTAAAATGCCAGAGCTTTCAATTACAGAAGTGGAGAAGGAAAAAAGCAAAAAGAAGTGCTAGCATCAGCTATGTTGTGGTTGTTGAACCAAGGCAGGTGAGAAAAATTCAGATCCTTGACCTGGCAATATTCTTCATTATGGGTTTGTGTTTTCTTTGCTGGGATTAGATCTAAACATCTTATTGCACTGAGTTCATGAGAGAAAAAGAAGAAAAGACAGAAAAGATGGTGAGTGAATTTTTCCTGTTCTTGTCTAGGGAAGATCCATCCATTTCAGTGGGGAAAAACACACATATATCCATGCTGGGATGGGAAGGCAGCTAGGAAGAAGGATAAAGCCACCAAAGACCTCCAACAGTATTGTGGTGACATCTTTTATTTATTTTCCCTTCTCTGAAAAAAAGCCTGTGAAGGACCATATGGTGTGGTCGCAGGGGACGTCTCTGCTGTGCTCTGAGCAGGGGCTGAGCTGACGAGATCCTGCAGTGCAGCAGCACACTCACCTCTCCCGTGAGGTCCTTGCACCAAGGGGAGGCCCCCTTCTCCTCCCTCGCTCAGCCTGGCCTGGGAAAGCCTCACTGGAATTGTCTGTGTGGGATGCTGCTGTCCCCAAGGAAGAGGCTCTCTCCCACCTCCTCCTTTCCACCCCTGTGCTGCCCACTTGTTCCCACATCTCTCTGCTTGTTGCCACTCAGTGTAGCAGACTGGGGAAGTGACCTGTGTTAAAATTACCTTGTCATCAACAAAAACAAATAGCTATTTTTAATCTTCCCAGTTTGTTCCAGGGGAGAGAGTCAGAGGTTTTTATGCAGCCATGAGCTCAGAGGGCATGGGTTGTCAGACATCATTCTCTTCGTTTCTCAGACATTTTCCCACTCCCTTAGTCCAGCTGCTCTGGCCAAATATGATCTGCCAAGTCCCTCCAGGCTGTCCCCAGAAAATGAGACTCCAACCCACCTCAGCCCCCAGACTGTCACCTATCCCCAGGAGGAGCAGGAATGATGGGTTTGGAAAAAGGCTAGTCTAACACTGACTTTCCCATAGATGCAAGTATGACCAATGGCTGGGTACCAGCCTCAAAGAGGAAGGGACCAGAGCAGGTGAAGGAAAAGCTCTGGATAGCAGGAGGAGGATGGATACTGGTTCATGCCCTGTGTTATGCCAAGCACATGAAAGCCCAGCACAGTGAAACTTCATTCCCTGCATCAGCCTTCTCGAGGGAGATGGAGAAGCTGAGAGCCTTGTTATTGTGACCAGATCCCCTTTGTTCCTGAAGTGCCCCTTTACATCCTCTAGTACCCACACACTGAAAGGGAGAATTGACTGCAGAGGCTTCACAAACAAATTTCTCGTTTTTCTCTATATACCCCCTCCCTAGTTCTTACATTCAGTAATTAAATTATGCAGCTGAGGAAAATTATTTGGAAAACAGATGGCATGCAAGATGCTAGAGAAAACAGTGGTGCATTTTATACCTTACAGCAGAGACACAGAAAGATTTGGGTGGTATATGGGCCTTGAAGTAATTGAACTTCAAAGGCTGCTTGTGCAATGACCTTTAAGCAGAAGGAATGAATGGCCCTCCAGCCTTCAGCTTGGTACTCACAATTAAGTGTTCAGATCAAGCTTTTCCACAAACATTGTGGCTGGTCTAATCTGCCACAGAATGTGGTGTGACCTAACCAGGTTTTTGGTAGCTGACAGTGGTAGGAAATATGGGATCTGGGCAAGATGGAGCCCTGAAGCAAACATTTCAGCCTAGCACAAGTCTGAAATGTAAGGGGAAAAGACACCAGAAAGAAGAGATCATTAATCTGTGTGAGGCTCAAAGCCCCTTCTCCCCCTGTCTTCCTTACATTTAAGACCACAGCGGGCAAGGCTGGGTGAGGACAAGCTGCCACAGCTGCTGGCAGCACAAATGCCATGTCCCCAGACACGCTGGAGGAGCACTGTGTGCTGGCAGCCCACTGCAGCACGTCCAGCAGGACAGAAAGGGAGCCCTTCTGCCAGGTGTTCACCAATGACATTTGCCTCTGGATCTGCATTAAAAGCATCTTCACTCAACATGTAGGTGGTAAAAGATTGCTCTAGCTTGTGCTGGATGGGGCTATGGCCTCTGTCCAGGGAAATGGCACAGTCATCAAATCCCATCCCCTGGATGGTGGAGGTCGCCTTGTAATGGAATCCGTCACTGGAGGAGCTGGGGAGCCCTGCAGCTGTTTCCACTGCTGAACATATTTCCACACAAAGCTGGAGGTAATTCTCAGAGAGATTAATAAATCGAACATAAAGAGTTTAAACCATCCAGATAAATAATGGCAGATGTTTAGGGATGGAATAACAGGCAGAAGCATGAGTTATGCAGTGCCTGCAGTTCAAAGAAAATGAGTTCAAACTGTGAGGGCATTGTTCAGAGGAACAGTAAGGGATAAAGCAACAGAGGGAGGGAGGAAAAGGGAGGAAAAGCTGTCTCCTTTCTCTCAGATGTGTGAGTATCAACCCCTGCCAACACGGAGAACCACATCTTCATTGTCAAGCTAGCATCCAGGGAGGCAGCAGCAAGCACTGCCACCCACAGTCTCACACCCTGGCCTGCAGAGCCAGTTTCCCCAGAGCACTTTAGGCACTAACTGGGCTGCTGACATGCAGAAACACTGAACTGCTCCACAGAACCTGCATCTTCCCACAGATGTTTCCAGCAAGGGATGGGAACTGAGGCAGGGTTTGAGGAACCAGGATCCCTGCAGTTCATATCAGTCTCTATTTCGCTCTCCAGCCCTTCATATAAAATCTAACCTCTGCATGTAGCAGTTCAGCTTCCTGTAAAAAATTTTGGCTTCCCGGAGTTGTGAGGAGACCCAACTCCAATTAATAACTCTACTGCCAGCCCTCTTCCTCATCCAAGGACAGAGTACATTTTAATATGATACATTTGCCAGAAATTTACTCCTGTGAAAGAGGAAGCAAATGCTTCACTGTCAACAAGACTGCAGCTCTTATGTGTTTTTGGGTTTTTTTTCTCAAAAGATAGTGTTTAAACACAGAGGGACAAATTATCTGAACACTTTTGAACTACATAATGAGTATTGCTAATAGCCATTCTTGACTTGGCAGCACAGTCTTCAAGGTTATTTAGCAAAGCACAGAGTGTACATCAAACAAAATAAAAAGTTCACTGTAATATATCTTTGCAAAATAAATATAAAAGTAATCAATTTGGCTTTTCATTTTTAATTTTGCCTTTTTGTTTTGGCTATCAATAAAAGCAACCTTGAAAATGTAACATAAGAGTTGGAGAGGAGTGATGGAGGACCAATAAAACAAGAAGGAATGATAGTCAGTACAGAATGTCTTTGATCATTGCAGAACTAATTATTGAGAAAGACAGCTCGGTGTGCCTGAATGCAGAATAATGATGAGTTTGGTGAACACTTACTGCACAATACATATATATTTGTGTGCCTGGAGAGAAGGTGTTTAACTAGGAAGCAGCAGAGGGAAATCAAAGCATGCATGCATCACTCCAGTAGCAGGATGCAGGGAAGGAAGAACTCCCAATCCATCTTACTCTGAGGCACAGTGAGTGCTGCAATGAGCTTGCCCTATGCAGCCATACATTACTTGTGCTATTCCTACAAACTGGGCTGTAAATCTGTATAGGTATTATAAACAAAAACAAGCAATTCCCACAAAGTTTCTATATAGGTCAAGGCATAATTTAAAAACTGACTTGAAATACAGAGTATTGCCTAAACTGTACCATTTTTAATTTTGCTTTGCTTGGCATAGCAAGAATTCTGTGGCCACACATGCATATCCTGTCAGCAAGGAAGGCAGGTTACTGTCAAGCAGCTTGTGTGCATGAATTTACAGCTTATGCCCAAAAAAAGTCTGGAGGAAAACCCCACCTAGCCCCAAACCTGTTGACATTGACACCAGTGAACATTGAGACGCTCACCTCCAGCAACATCCTGCTTGCTGCATCCAGGTGTGCAAACTTCCTTCCCCTGGCAACAGTTTAGGCAGGGGTCCTCTGGTCGTGCCTGGGTTTGCAGCAGAACTGTGTTCCTTTTGGAAACAAAAATCAGCATGATGGTTCTGATGCTGCTTGAAGCTGGCAGTAGAAGTTGCAACTCTGCTTTACCTGGACCTGGACAGGATGGGGCTATTTCCATTGAGTTCTGCCTGCTTCAGATCCTTCCTCAGGCACCAAAAACCATCCAAATTGCTGTAAAGGATCCCATGCAACACTGCTCTTAACTTCTCAGTAATTTCAACACAAAAAAAGAATGGGAAATACACTTCTCTGAGCAAAAGAGGTGAAAAAAAGTTAGGTTGAAACAGGTTAAAAAAATATGGTACCCCCACATGTCCCCAGAATGTCACCTAGTGACAGCTACTGGAGAAAAGGCTACAGTTTCAGCCCCAAAACATCAGCTAAATGCTGTTAAAACTCAGGGTTAGCTAGCACAAGTGTGTTTTTTACCAGCTATCCAAAGGCTTTACAGTCGCAGGTTTGCCTGCTGAGATGTTTCATCCCACCAAAACATTTGGTCTGTATCTTTTATCTTTATTTATTACCTTATATTTTCCAAGAATAGACAAGACATTTTTATTATTCTGCTAGTATTCTTAGTTCCTTATATTTGTTATTGAATCACCTGCCCATCAAACTGAAGCTCGTAGATCTCCTGATCTGGCATATTTTTAAAAATGCAATTAATTTGCCCTTTATCTTGCCATTTAATATCATGAAAAAGGTTACTGAGACACCTCATCCCACACCTGTGCTTGGAAGCTCACTCTTCATTATTGCTTTGTGTTGACAATTCTGCAACCCATTTTCAGTCTCCTCTCTGTTGTTGCCAGCCTGAACTAAATTACCTTTATCAATAAGATCTTGAGATAATATTTTAAATGCTCCTCACGATGTATTGCTTCCCATCTATGTCTCCATTAGCAAAAAAGCAGAGAAGTTCACAGGACACTATTTATGTTTAATACAGCAGAATCATTTACTGCCTATGATTCACTTACCCAGATACTTGCAGATTGATAACATATGCTCTATATTTCTCACAAGGATTTAAAACTATTCTATCAAGAGCAAGAGAACCTAACTAACTCCATAATTTCCATATATTTTTTTCATTTTGCATCAGACCCATTTTTTGTGATTTTTCAGAAAAAAATAGTAAGGATCTAGGCTACCTGCTGTTCAGGTGTGCTGACTGTTGTGCATTTGGTCCTTCCAAACTACTCTCCCCCTGCCTAAGCACAGATTTCCCAAAAATTTCACAGTAATGTTTCACTGTGGGTACCACGAGACAAACCAGCCCTACTGCAAAGGAATTGATTCTGTTGTATGGGGTCCAAATAGTTGAAGTATTTTGTCCAGAAACCCTCAGTTGCTGAACAAGCAATTATGTGAAAGAGCTTACGGGTTGATTTTTTTTTTCCAACTGCTTTTAGTGAATGGCAATTGGCATGCAAATAAAAATAAGGATACAACTTACGCAAGCTGAAACATTATGAACAAGTTATATCATTAAAAGTAAAGCCTGAGTTCCATTAGCTCATTAAATTAAATTACAGAATTGGCTTTTTTTACTTTAATGCAGTGTCAGAAGTAGTACTGAAGAGAGTTATTAGTACTCTGGGAGAGTTATTTTTGATTGATTGCTGTATGTGCTGCTTGGAGACTGTGTACTGTAGGTGTGTATGCAATTTTACAGCTATGCCAACACATTTTATAATGTAATTTTACATGCGAATTACAGCTATATAGTGTAATAAGCTATTTTTCTGTTTGTAGCATCTCCAGCCATGCATCCAACACACACAGAGCAGTTTTTTGGCTTACCAGACTTCAAACCACCAGACCACCAAGGAGCTGTGAATGAAACACAGGGCAAGCAATGGCAGCACTTGGGCTCGCGTGTCAAAGCCGAAGGAGAACGGCGCAGCCTCTCAAATACCAAACTCTGGGGCTGCTGTGTTCAGCGGCCCTGTGACCTGACAAGGCACTATGATTAGTAGCACACATATTCCCTCGGAGGTTTTGCTGCTCCTGCTTTCTGCAGCAAAGGTTGTTAGCTTGACAGATCAGCGTAGCAGCCTGTTAAGACGCCGGAAAGGGAAGCGGTTGGTTTCTGATTGAAAGTTAATGGAGGAACAGCCGCTGTTCCACGCTGAGGGAGGAAAAAAACCCAAACCAAACAGGCTTTGATTCTCAGAGAAAACCACACGCGGGAATAAGCTGATTTTTCTACAACTCTGGCTGTGGGATTTCTGTCAGGGATTGAAAGACCATATTTGCATGATATAATAGGCATCATAATTAGAAATTCAGCTGTGCTTCCCTTCATCTGATTATTGAAGGATAAGCCACAGCATGAGTGTTTTTCTTTTCTTATTAAATACTGGTTTAGGTGTCTCCTCTTCCACGTGTTTGTTCTTGATACTTTGGCCATTTAGGCTGAAGTTTGCAGGAGCCCTGACTTGGCAGGCAGCTGCTGGATTTGCAGTGCTGAGCAAAGACACTTGCACAGCACTTCCCTTCTGTTCACAGGCAATCCACACAGTCCCGCTGTCCCACCAGCCCCACTGCCTATTTTAAATAGTTTTCATTTTTCAAGTAAGCCTTAGCAAATTGCATTAGACACTTCCTCAAGAATACTGAAGCCCTACCACTTTATCTATGAAAAGGTTTTAAACACTGACCAGTGTCTCTCCTTCCGCATTTCCCAGCCGGGCTCTGACGGGATAACACACGCTTGATGGATGCTTTCGTGTGCTGTGTGAAACGAGCTGAGCTGTGTGGCAGCCCTCTGCAGCCTACCTGCTCCTGTGGGCACGACACCACAGCCAGGCTCAGCAAGGAGGGCTCCCAAGAAGCAAGCTGCAAACCCCAGAGAGCAGCACCAAGGCTGGGGTGAGCACAGCAGGCTGTGCCAGGCAGCAGATGCATGGAGAGCTCTGCACTCTCACACCTCGCAGATGTCTTGGTTCTGTTCTAGGACAAATCCCTCAAAGCACACTCGGAAGTGCAAGTCTGGAAACTGAGACCTGTGCTACCTCCCCACTGCACTTCCCAGCCTGCATCCTGCAGCACCTACTGAAAAGCTGAGTTGAAAACATCCTTCAAATCCAGCAGCCTGTGCTGGACCCCTGTCAAAGGGCTACATTTATAGCAGAGATTATGGGTAATGGTCTATTAAAATGCCCCTGGATCCTCCCATGACATCCCTCATCTGCTCTGAGTTTGAATTAAGCTGTTCATTCAACAGCTTAATTTTCTAACTTTGTGAAATCTTGTATGTTACTGCAACACAGAAACACATAAGCACAAAAAAAGGCAACAAAAAATGATTCTATTACTCTAACTTTTAAAATGAGGGTAAGAAGCTAACAGAGAGAGTTACTGTACAAACAAATTGATTTAATTGCACTACATGAAAGAGAAGGCAGGTCTTACTGAAGCGGAGCAGTAGACAGCGTGCCAGAACAAAACTCCTCAAAGCAATGGCATATAAATATTGAGTAAAATGCAAAAGCCAACTCTGCAGATGGCTTTGGGGAAAGCAGCCACTCTGGCTGCAAATATGTTTCAGAGAATACACCACAAAACCTGGAAATCTGCAAAGCCAAGGAGGAAATCAGTGAATAATCCACTAGAGGGAAATCCCCAGCTTCCACGATCAAGTACAGGGATTACAAAGACATTTCTAAATCAGTGAGGGAAGGGATGAGGCAGAAGACTGAATGCTAGGATTTTGAGTTTTCCCCTTAGCATCACATACTGCCATGCCAGACATATACCTACTGCTGGTCTTTGGATACCAATTTAGATATTAACTTGGAGTGTTAATCTGTCAGCAAAATAATTTAATATCATCTCTGTAGCCATAACTTTCTTCCAGAGGCCTTTGCAAAATGCATTTCCCACAGATTTAAACATATGATTGCCAATCAAGTGAGCTGCATCTGCTCAATTTGCTTCTTGCCTTTTGCTCAGAGAACCAGCTGCACGATTCACCCACGAAAGCTTCTGGAGCAAAGAAAGAGAGGATTTTGTTAATCTGGTTTTGTGAGCCCCAAGCTACTGGTTTAAAATTTCATGATGAATCTGTGTCACTGTGTATTTCCTTCTCCCTTGGGAAAACAAAGGACGAATGTATGTGGAAAATCAGGCTTATTCCTCTTAACTGTAAGAAGCTACCAAAGAGAAATAAATGAAGAGAATTCGGCATCACCTCACTCAGATAACCAAATCACCCCACACCAGCAGCTTTATGTGATTTGCAGAGTGGGAGTAAGTAATATATATAATAAAAAACAGCAACCAAGCCCCCAGTCAGACACACAATGCAGTATTTCTGTGAGTTGCTGAGGCAAGAGAATTGCAGTGGATGCAAACAAGGCCACAGCAGTGAGACACAAGTGAAATGAAACACAGTGTCCTTTGCAGGACAGCTCTTTGAGGAGTTTGCAGGCTTTTCTCTGGGAGGCTGAGAGCTCACAACCTCTCTGCACCCAGTATATCCAGCACTGTTCTTTTCAGTAGGCTGAGACAGAAGGTACCACTGTGAGCTGGACAGTAGCCACCTTCAAAGTGGTGATGTTCAACACAAAGAATTGGAAACTTTTCTTACAAAAGGTATTTTTCATCTACAGGACTGGAGGTGCTTGAACCCATGCAACCAATGCCAACTGGATCTTTCACACAGAGTAATGTGCCAAGAAGCATCAAGTTCCTACCCCTATAAACAAATTTCCTTGACTTGCTTCTGAAGAACAGCTATCCCAGTGTGGACTGGGACCAGAGGACACTCCAAAAGTCACACAGCAAGTAAGAAGGGAAGCAGCAAATGACCTCCAGTCACTCTGCTGCCCTTGCCATGCATCACCCTCATCACTGGGCACCACAGTGTACAAGAGGCCTTATGGAAATCAAGTCTAAAACACACAATACAATTAATCTGAAAAGGACACTGGGCAATACAAGCAGGTTTTTCATCGTGCCTTGTGCCAACTAAGCTTTCAGGCTTTCAAATCCAGCACTTTTCTCATCCTCAGGAAATGTTCCTGCTATGTGTTAAAATCACAATGAACCCCAAGGTATTTACACATAATACTAAGAATATCAGAGATTAGTACAAAGCACAGTATGTTTAGAATTGCAGAATTGTTAATGTAGATTAAAGTGCTTTGCCAGTAATCACTCACTTTCCTGACCTAACCACATGGCTTTTCTATTTTGCTGCACTCCAGCACTGCCAAGCTGCACAGCTGGTCCCAGGGGGGTCAGCCCTGTGGGGGCAATGACAAGTGCCACGAAACTGCTCTGGCCCTAGCCCCTGACTATGGCACGCAAAAATGTGCTCTGGGACACTGCCAGAAACACGGAGCTCTCTGTGCTGAGCCAGTGAACCAGGGCTGGTACTCCCCCCACACACAGCAAGGAGCTGGGGCAGGCAGAGAAAGCAGAGCCAGCAGGGCTCTGTGCCCGCCCTGCTGTGTGTTTTCTGCAGCATCCCTCTCTGCCAGCCTTCATGGAGCTGCTGTGACTGGCACAGGCAGCTCAGCAGCAAACACCCACAGCCCCACAAGGAGCTGATGTCCTTCTCTGGGGGTGTGAGTCACACCCATGGCACACAGGCTCTCCTCAGCAAGCACTCAGGCACTCCACTATGTGGGCAAGATGCTGGTGAAACATACTCACCTAAAGCCATTACAGTAAAATCCTTGCTGCTCCTTGCAGCCTGGAAGAGAGTATCTGAGAGGGGACAAGAAAAACTGTAGGGACTGAATACCACTGAGGCAATAAAGTTAGATCCAGTATTTAATCATCTTTTCCAATGACTGTTTCATTTTAGAAGTATTTCTGAGAGATTTCTACATTTCATCACAGTGAATAGGTGGCGATGAAAGATTTGTCTAGAACAGAAGGTAAAGTTTGAATTTTAAAAATAAGTTCTACACAGTGGAAAAAAAAACCAAATCAGCACAATGTTACATTTGCCTTACAGCAAGAAAAAGAAGAAAAAGAAAAAGAAAAAGAAAAAGAAAAAGAAAAAGAAAAAGAAAAAGAAAACAAAAGAAAACCCCCGAAAGTTAAAACCCCCAAAACAATCAAATTTTATTATTTTGGAAATATGTTGTAGCTAAAGTAAATATTTTAAATATTTAATATTAAACATTAGCAAAGATCACTTTGTGGAGATGAAAATGACATCATCAGGGAGTTTCATCAACTGTCTCAATTTCTGGGTAGCTGCTCTTCAGCACTAACAGCACACAGCATATTTGTGCAGTGTAGATTTTCTCTTTTTTTTTTTTTTGGTAGACTATACTTATTTAGTGCCATAGCAGAAGAAGCAATTAGCAGGCATTTCATGGGGCAATCTCCCAAGAGCAATCCTGAGACAAGAGCAACTCCACCACAGATCAGGCCCTGGAAGGAGATGCAGCCGGGTGCCCCGCAGACCTGCAGCTGTGCCAGGCTGCCCCACCTGAGACCTTCTTGCAGGTGTCTCTTTCCCATGAGCAGCCTTGCCACTCACAAATGCTTCTTCTTTTTTATTGCCTCTGCCCTGACAGCCAAGCTCTTGGCACAGATGGTCAGGACCACGATGAGGACTCCAAGCAGGAAAGTCACCACGGGCCAGAGGAAGCAGTGCAAGAGAACAGTCTCGTCGTGGGTGCGCTTCAGCATCACATCGTCCGGCCTGGGAGGAGGAGGAACACGAGATGGAGAAAACATGAATCAACACAATGGCATCAATTCCTAAATGGAAGGCATCTAGCATGGCAAGAGTAAAGGTGATTATTTCCAGAGTGTTAGAAAATGGTTAAGTGGACCGTTTCATTCACTGCTTGCATTTGCCTTTTTATCCCCAGCGCTCATGGCAGACTGTGAGAGATTTCCACTTGCAGTGTTTACAGGCTAAAAAGTTCATTTGGATTAAAAAAAGAAAATAAAAAAAATGTTGGTGCTCAACATCTTCCAGGGAATGGGGTCATCACAAACAGCCATGACAGATACAGTATCACACTGACTGTGGATTGCAAAACCACTGTGGCAAAAACATAATACCAGGCAGCACTTACACATATCTACCTCAAATGTTATCAGGCCCTGTGAAATGGATTTAAACAGTAATTAAAGCTTCACTTTGAGCTTTGAGCACTGATGTGTCCATGGTGCTACATGGAGGCTCCTGATGAAGGAAGCCCTGGCTGCGGTTTGGGTCTGGGCAGGGATCTGGTCCCTGTCCTCAGCACTGGACTGCTGGTGGCCCAGGCTAGCCCAGCTGCAAGAAATCTGTCCCCACGAGGACTGCAGCCTGCCCCAGGGTGGCCAAGGCTCCCAGCTCAGCTCCTTCCCAGCAGTGGCTGCTTTGGCAATAAGCTGTGATTTGGGGCTGCAGACAGCAGTGCCTCTGTAGACTTGAGTAGGCTCCTACAGGGACAAATTTGGCAAGACTCCCACGAAGTTCTGAACCTCCTTGCCTCCACCAGCAGCATCTAACACACAGTCATGGTGGGGTCTGTGACAGATTGATGCATTTCCAAAGGGAAACAGAGGGAGGAGGAGAATTGCAGGCAGAAGCATCTCGAGACATTTGGAAATTTAGTCGTGCCACCTGTCTGAAAGATCTGCTGTCTATCTGCCTCTTCCAAGTCTGGGATGTTGTTGGGGAAATGTGATGGCAGGTTTTCCTCAGCTCTATCTCTTTCTGCTCTCCCTTGCAGTTTAATAGTTATTAAATCAGTCTCGTGGCATTTGCACTTTGCTTTTGCTTTCCTATCTACAGCCAGAGACACACATCTGCTGGACAACCATCAGCAGAGGAGAGAAACAGAACTCTCTCCAGTTAGAAAAATACCTATAGTCTTGGCTCATGTTGATCCTCACTCACATCAAACACTCCCATCACATGTCACTTCATCAATGCCACCTGACACTTCTTGGAGCAGCAAACCTCACAGCCCCAAATCCTGGCAAACCAGGCCCATCCAGTGACATGCTGGGAATCAAGGTCTCCTAACACGGTGGCACATGGCAGCAGATCCCTGTTCAGTGACTGTGCTGTCTCTCCACAATAGCTCTGTCCTGATCAGAAAGTAACACTCAGAAAGAATCCTGTGTTGGGGAAAAAGAAGGAGCTCTTTTTCTTTCATTGAGAAATTGAATGGAGATGCTGCAAATCTACAGAGTTTCATCCATCCTTAAGGAGCTACTGGAGGCAGACAGCCAAGCTACACCTGATGCCAGATTTAATTACACCTGCATTTGCATTTGGGGGGGCCTCTCACCCAAAATTGCTGGGTGGAGAATCCTCTGCACTGTGCCAGCCTGAAAGTCCCCAGGGCGAGCACCATACATCTGTCTTTGTTTCTGTAGTTAGGAGCAGAATAAAACTCTGATTGTGAGCAGCTCAGCTATATCAAATTTAAAAATCAGCAGCATAAAAAGATATCAAGAGATTCCCAGGTGTATTCAGTAGTGGAATATATGAATTCTGTGCAACTAAAATCCTCCAGATACATAAGCAGGCACAGGTGGAGACTATAAATTGAATAAAGCAGTATTAATTTCATGGGTGCAAACTCACCAACCTGTACACCTGAACAGAGAAATCCTTTCACAGAGGTATAAGCCTGCTCCCCCACAGTTACTGCATCATCACCAGTGAATAACAGAGTCCTAACTGGCAGAGAGGCCATAAGTAGGCAACACTCAATCTTCACAGCTCTGAACTTATCAGTGACATTGAATTTTAAGGGTTTTTTTAAGCAGATGTTAGTTCAAAAATAAGGGACAAGCAAAAACCTAGAAAACTGGATTCAATTAAAGGAAAGAAAGTGTGATTGGGGAAAATAAGATATCCTTTAGACTGAATCTTAAATGTTTTGAAAAACATACCAAAGGTAGTTTTGATGGATGTCAAAGACTCATTATAGATGTGACTGTGACTTAGTAATTTAAGAGTTTCCCTTTTCTAAAAGAGTCAAAGACAAAGCCTTTAAGTAAGTTTTGAGCTTTGGGTTTAGATGGGTATTACTGCTATTTTTAGCTACAGCAGGAGTCCCTGCACACTGGTGTGGCTTCACCTTGATTCCTGTGTGCAGTTTTGGGTGCCACAGTATAAGAAAGATTTGAAGCTGTTGGAGAGCACCCAAAGGAGGGACATGGGGATGGTGGGGGGCCTTGAGGGGAAGCCACGTGAGTAGTGGCTGAGGTCACTTTGCTCAGTGTGAAGAGAAGACTGAGAGGAGGCCTCACTGCAGTTCCTTCCTCACAAGGGGAAGAGGAGGGGCAGGCACTGATCTGTTCCCTGTGGTGCCCAGTGACAGGACCTGAGGGATTGGCCTGAAGTTGTGTCAGGGGAGGTTCAGGTTGGATATTAGAAAAATGTTCTTCATCCACAGGGTGGCTGGGCACTGGAACAGGCTCCCCAGGGCAGTGGTCACAGCACCAAGCCTGACAGAGTTCAAGAAGCATTTGGACAATGCTCTCAGGCACATGGAGTGCTGTGCAGGTGCTGGGCAGGGTCATCAGCTGGATTTGGTGGTCCTTGTGAGTGCCTTCCAGTTCAGAGTATTCTGAGATTCTGTGGCACTTGAAACACAGCAATGTAGCTGCTTTGGGCTTGCTTGGCAAAGCTAGCAGTTCTGACTTTTCATGCTACTTTTTTAAAGGTGATCTGCCTGCTCCCACAGTCTGAAGGCTTGTGTTGTACTTGGAAACAGAAAAGGAAAGGTGCTCTGTCCCCGAGGGAAGACTTCTCGTGGTCAAGACCTGTCTTTGCTGGAAAGCCTAGGAGCATCACTGCCCTGGTGCTGAGGCAGTGATGTTGAACCCAAAGGAACCCATCATGCCTAGAAACACGTTTCTTTTCCCTGTGAAAATCAGCAGCTGTAATTAAATTTGTTGCCTTGTTCCTGTAAGTACAGTGTCTTTGATAAACCTGTCTTTGCTCTGTGACTTTATGTTGTACTTTAGTTCAAAGATGTTGGCAGAGGGGTTGTGCATATTCACCCTCAGGTGGATTATTGGCAGTCTCTTCTTTCTAGCAATGCTGCCATTCAGGTTTCCAGTAAATGTAAAGCCTCTTGAGGGGATGCACCCAAAATCCTAACACCAGTTACCTGTGACAGTGACAGAGGCAAGAAAGAGATGCAGTGGGACAAAAGGGGGAACCCCACAGTGATTGCAAGCCATGCTCAGGCATTCAGACCTGGTTCTTGCTGTGAACAGTGATGGCCACTGTGCAGCACCATCACTGCCCAGCAGCAGTGCCAGGGTGAAACAACAAACAAACTGAAGAAAAAATCCCTGAAGAAGCCTTTGCCCTAACCCTGAAAACACAGCTTTCTCTTTCACTGAACAGACAAAGAGGGAGGAATTTTGTTTTCATTGCTAAAAGGTGAGACCAGGACTTATTTTTAGCAGGACTTGGAGCTCAGGGCTAGACTCTCATGGAGCTTTGAGCAGGGCTAACTGCAGTAGTTGCATTGTACAACACATCCCTGTTGGCTCTGACAGGTAGTTCAGGCACCAGATAAAACAGGCCTCCATCAGAGCCTTCAGAGCAATTACTGAGCATCATGGGGAGAATTGCAGTGCAGGCATTACCAAAATGTCACGTAGGACCAAAAGGTTACAGGCACATAAACATTTTAGTCATCACTTTTGAACCACGCTGTGAACCTAATGCCACACAACAACAGCTGACAGAGGTGGAGGTGCAGGATAGGGAAACCTTACAAATGTTTTTGTATTCAAACAATCTGGACTTAAAGATGTTTGCAATACATAGATGCCTTTCCCCACAGGTATTCACATCCCTTTGCTCTGACAGCAGCCCTTTTTTCCCTTACTGCTGCAAGATGCAGAGGTCCTCAGCTGGATGGCTGCATGCAGAGGCAGCACAGTGTCTCACTGACAGGAAAGGCCTTTCCCCCTTGGGTCCAAGCACTGCTCCACAGGGGCAGGGAATTAATTTAGAAAACTGTGAAGTAACAGAGCAAACCAAGATTTATGTTCCAGCACTTTATGGGTGAGCAGCCTTACTACCTGAGCACCCCTGGCTTACACATGTAATTGTTCTGAGATAAGTGGGAACCCTGCAGGGCACCCCAAGAACATACAGGTTTGTCACTAATCACTTGACAGGGTTTGCTCTTCAAATCTCTGATGAATTTGTGTACAGCATCCTGCAGCAAGCACAGAGGAGGTTAAAGCATGGCTGGCTCATCTGCTGTGCCACAGCAAAGGAAACACAGAATGTTCTTAAGTATGGGACAAACCCAGAGTCACAAGCAATAATGCCATGTGCATCAGCCACTAATAAGAAATTACTTGGTACAGGTTGCTCTGCCTCTCTCTGCATGGCATGAGACAGTGAGGTCTGAGCTCATGGCAATCCTGGTTTCTCTCTTTTTGCCCTTGTTGTGGATGTCAATGACACCTGGAACATAAAGAAATAAAGCCACAGGATCTCCCCCATCCTGCCTGTTCCCACAGGCCTCCCACTTTAGGGCATGCAGCTGTGGGCCTTGCTGGCATGAAGTCATGACTGCAGACCCCTGGGACACCAGGTGTGAGATCCAGAACACCAAAGCCCTAGAGCTCAGTGCCTCCTCAAACCTTTGGAGAGAGCCCGAGAAGTCCACCTGAATTTGTCCTTTACTTTGGAGTCTGAAACACTGAAGGTTGGTTTCTGCTGTGCTGGGCTTCCTACAGGCTGAGGTATCATCATGTCATCACACAGGCACCTTCATCAGAGATCCAGAAAAGCAACTTGCCCATGCAGCTTGAACCCCTTGTCCCAAAGCTTGTCAGAGAGGAGTGCAACACTAAAATGCCTACAGTGGCAAAGCAAAATCTGGCTCTTCAGTAAAGCACTGAGCTCCAAGATAAGCTGAACTTTGGTTCCCTAAGATAAATGTCAGGCAGCTAATTTTGCTGGACAGTTTGATTTACAGTAACTAAGAATGGTTGAAATTGCCAAGTCTGCTTCTCATCCCTTTTGCATAACTTTGAACTGTAAGAATGGCTCCCCTTTTTTTCATCTCTTAAAGTAACCTGTTGAGCCCACCAAACTGAAAGGGAGTTGTTACCCAGCAGTACACTCTGCATGCAGCAACAGTTCTGACAATGAAGATGAAGTAAATTCGATGAAGAGGAGATGTTGTTCATTCATTGCCTGTATATTTACCTAGAATTTTATTCTGCTGTTTCAAAAGAGGGAGTATTAATATTAGAAATACTACATTCTCTAAGGAATTATTTACTATACATTTTATACAGACTGACAGAGAACAGTTAGCTTATACACACAGTGAAAAAAAATACTGACAGAAAATATGCACTCTTCTATTTTGAAGGGAACAGATTTCTCCTTCAGTTTGTTATGGTTTCTTTTCACTGCTTTGCAGGCTGCTTAGTCATCATTGCTCTAAAAGTATACCCAAGCAAGCACATTCCTAGTCAGCAGAACTTATCTCCCAAAGCTCATTGCTATCTCCTGGAGAAAATAGATGGTGTACACATTTCAGCTTAGACCATCTTCTGGTATCTCTGGCAGTGAGCCTCTCTTATGCTGTGTATGAATTGTTGTATGATCAGCAAAAGGCAGTGTTTCAAGGCAGCCATTGTGCTGGTAAGAACTTTTGACACCATGGGATTCAGCAACTTTAGAGAAAAAAACCCTTCCTGAGTGCTGCACAATTTCTCAGTGCCATCTTACATAAATGTCAGGTGCTAGGCAGCATGCAGCCTTTGCACAAAAGCTTTGTCTTTGCTTCACCAAAACGTAATGTGAGAATCAGCTCCATTACTCTGAACACCTACTACCCTACACTCCTCTACAGGAGAGAAATAAACACCTTGGCATCTGACCTGTATCAGGCATTTACTTTGGGGTAAGATAAAAGGCTCCTGTTTCTCTCCACTGACTAAAAAGTTACCTTTCACATCACCTTTTCCACACCAGTTTAGATGTATCCTAGCCATGACTTCTCCTGCAGACAATCCCATGTTTCTGACTCTCTACTCACTCGGGCAGAGGGTGCTGCAGGTCCCAGTTCTCACGAGTACAAGGAACTGGCAACACCTGCCTGCCCAGAAAAACCAAAATCATAACTCAGTTCCCTGGTTACCAGATCCAAGCACTGGCACCTTGCAGACCAGAGGACTCCCAAGAAGGTCCCTGGCAGGTCTGGTGTCATCACTCAGAGTGCACTAAGTATTAATCTCTGCGTTCCTCCTGGGCATGCTGACTAGGTCTGCAGTCTCTTCAGGGAGACAACAATTGTAGCCAGCCAAGGACAAACCTGAAGTCCCCAAGGCACTCAGCAGGACACCCACAGGAGAGTCAGGCATTTCTCCACTTGCCATCCATTCTCCTCCTGATTGTCTTTTTGAACTTAAATATCTGGTGCCAACACAGTGCCTCCCACACTGAGCCCTGAACTGCACCTGCAAGTCATGAGCTATTCCCTCATCTATTTAACTTTCAATTATTTGTGGGATAGGACTAACCTCCTCCTGCAGCCATGCTACCTTTTATTTCCTGGCATATCACTGTCAGAAACTGACAGGGAAAAGGGCTCCCTCCCCTTTCTGCTTACTGAAGGAAGGAAACCACACATCACTCTCATACACATGGAAGTCACATCAACACTGGCAGTAAAAGTAAGAACTGAAACAGAAGGGGAGATGCTTTAGGTTACAGCTTTCTACTCTGCAAGCATGTATGAAACCTGGAAGTTCTGTTGCTGTTTATTACACATATCTGATCTATTAATCCTCTATGGATACAATTAATGAGTTAGTTTGTAGTATTTACTGATCTCCCCTTTTCTTACACGAACACAGTAGGGTTTCTTTTCTTTGGAGGAAAGGAATGTTAATATTCACACCAGAAATCTGCCATCTGAGTGTTAAAAGCCAAAATGCCTTTTGCTATAAAAATGGCATGTTTTAAGGAAAAGTTTTCTCAGAGTTTTGTATTTTTACTTCAAGTGGTAAAAATACTCCTTTCCTTTCTGTATAACTTCTCATCAATAGAGCTGTCTTGCAAAGTTCTGCACTGAGCTCTGTGTGAAAAACCACACTGCCCTGGAGGGGCTCTCTGTGTGTTTATACATATGCATGCATTTATGTATATTTTCAAACAGAACCGATGGACAGCTGCTAAGCAGATGCATGAGCACTCCTGCCTAGCCACATGGAGATTACTCACCTCAAGTGCTGGTTAAAATAGCATGTAAATGGTTGAGAACCCACTTTCTCCTTCCAGTATTTCTGCTTGTACGTGACGTTCTCAGAGTTCTCCTGATCGTCTCTTGCACAGGGAGGGATGTATGAACACTGCCAAGACACATGGCAAAACAGAGTTACTGCTGTGCTCAAGAAAGCAGGGCATCACTTCTCTGTGTTTTCCTCACGGTACCAGTGTGACTGAAACGGACAGAGAATAACAAAAGCTCCAAAGAAACAGAAAAGAAATATTAGCTAACTTCACTTCAACTGCTAATTATTCTGTGTGGGTACTGGAAAAGAATATAGTAGCATTCAGAGAGAAAATAAAGGCTTTGCCATGTTTGCTCCACTCTTAAACTGAACCACCTCAAAACATCTTGGGGTTTAGCATGATGAATGTGAAAATGATCATTTCATTTTGATGTACTCCTAGCCAGCTGCATGGATTGGATTTGAATAACTTCCTATTTTCAGTGAGGCACGTAATCACAAGTTTTATTAAGTATCATGCTAATGAATAATCCAAAGAGTCCAGTAAGCTTTCCCAGATGATAACTGGCTGATGTCTACTGATAAAAGAAGGTATTCTTCAACTGTTACAACACAAGGAAAGAAGAAAAAAGGTTCGCAGCCCTGCTACAGTAGAAAGTTTCAGCATCTGCTTCTGCTGTACAGAAGTCAAGGAGAGTTGAGCATGCAGCTGAGCTACCTGCAGATCTCACCTTCAGACATCTGCTTCAAAGCCCAGAGATCAAGGGAAATTCCTTCCCCAGCTTGGCTCCCTTGGGACTGGGCTTTCAGAGGCTCCCCTTTGGGTCACACACACACACATACCTTGTTTCCAAGTCTTGGACACACCACCCTTAAGTTTTAGCCACAGGCAGTTAAACAACAGAAAACAAACAGTGCACTGAACCAAGTGTCTGCACTACCAGAGCTCAGTGTCCAAGCACAACCCCTCTCATTTTTACCAGATCCATACAGGAGATCATGACAGGAGCTGTTGAACCACAGTGAGTAACACAGCTTAACTGATCCTCCTATAACACAGAGGCTTTTCATCCTGCAGGATGTATGGATGCCAAGGGCACACACTGAATTTTAATTCCTTTAAAACTGGGAGCTGAAACAGAAAAAATGTGACTGAGAAGGTAGCTAAAAAGCTTCCTACTTAGGAAGATGAGGAAGAAGGAGGTGAAGGGTGTGGGAAGCCCCTAAAGGGGGGCCCCCATATGATCACAGCATTAATTTCTCCACAGTATCCTGAAGGCAGTGACAGCAGGGAGGGTGATACCCTCTCTAACATGAGAATAAAGATCACCATGACTCACTGTGCCCAGGGAGTGCTTCCTCTCCTTCTGCTGAGGTTTCACAAGGGCACACCTTGCCCCCAGCTGCACACTACACCTAAGATGTACAGGCCTACAAGTCCATGTTCACCATACAACAGCTTGAAGATTTGCCATTCCAAGGGCAAGGGAGAAATCTCAGGATTTTATTCCCCTGATCCTGTAAAGTCTGACCACTTCTGTCAGCACCTGCAATTGCTGCCAGTGCTTTGCGTGCTTCAGAATGAAAGAATCTGCAAGGTCTTCCATGCTGCTTTCAAACTGAAACCTACCTTTTCCACAGCCACATTTTCACATGGACTCCTGGCTGGTGTTGCCACGGCACAGAGCTCCCTTTAGTTCCCTGTTCACAGGGCCCTAAACAAGGGTTGTCCCACTGCTGATGATGAAGGACAGAAATGAGTGGCAGCACCACTCTACTTCAGAAACCAGAATGCAGGATTTATCCCATCATCTTAGATAGTATTCCTTGGTCGGCAGAATTTTTGGCTTGGTTCTCCACTCTGGAAGCATCAAACACTCCCTTTTCCCTCCACACTCCCAGTGCATAAACACATCTGTGCAGCAGCTGGGCAGAGTCAGCAGATTTGGCACCAAGACACCTGGGAGCTCTGCTGGCTCTGCTCTGACCCCTGAGAGCACCAACGTGCTGCACCATCCCAGCTGGTCCCCTCCTCCCTGCTTGGCCCAGGGCTCAGCATTCCAACATCCTCCACTCTGACGTTTTCCTTCACGGAGCATTGCCTGCTTTGGAGATGGCACCATCTCCCACGAGTTGTGCACTCACTGCCTACATCTGACTGCAACCACCACACTGCTCTTCCCAAGCCCCCAGCTTGTAGGTACCCCCCAGGTTTAGGGGCTCTACAAAGAGCTCCCAAACCAGCCACTATTTGGCCAGCACACAAAATGCATAACTAGACAAACCAGCTAAGTACCTGTAGACATTACTTTGCCTAAACTCACCCAGCTATCTCAAAACTCCTATCCCTGCGTTACTGGCTCCAGTACACATATTTCCTCTATCCTCTGAAATGTTTCTTCTTCCTGCCTGACCCTGCTGCTGTCCTCTGCTATGAAAGTGCAACCGCCCTACCAGGCCTGATTAAACTTTCTCTGGATCCTTCAGGGACCTTCCACCCCCACAAAATATTATCTGAATCCTTCACAAAGTTCATAAGCTGGTGAACTGTTGGTTGGCCCCATCCTGAGTTTCAGGCTTAGAAACAACCAGAGAGGTCTCTTTTCCCCAGAGACATCTATCTGAACAGACAAGTATCAAGCTTTAACAGTTTCCCAGGACATTTCATCACAGGATGCTGCACATTTTTCCCATCAGTCCCCATGCTGTCAGCTCAATATGAAGATATTAAAAATTGAGTTTTTCAGGGCAGGGATTTTTCTTGGTTTGGAAGATGTAAAGGGGCCCACAGACAGTTTCTCTGGGCAGCACTTCTGTATTTTCCCATGCCACAGCAAGAGTGTATGTGAGTATTGCCAGTACCTACAGGAGGGACACCTGGAAGCTGGGCACAACAGCAAATGCCTTCCATAACTCAAACTTCACATCATTCTCTGCACAAGTAATCCCAGCTGACAGAAAGCATGCTGGATACATTTCTACCTCTTCCTCTTTATCTTCGTGTGGAACACACAAAGGAGACACCTGGGGTCTTGCCATAAATGGATGCAGCCTCACTGCTTCTGCCTGTTGAGGATTAACAACCTTGAAGAGAGGAATGGTCCCTGTTCAAATATGAATCCCAGGGGCCACCCTGAAACATCAGCTCCATGTGACAAAGGCCTTGGAGCCACAGAAAACACCCAAGGTGCAATCCCAGTGTGAACATTATCAGCTGCTGCACAAACACTGGAGCTTGTTTGCTTCCCCAGGATGCCAGCACAGTCCCCACCAACCCGAGGGGCTTTTTTGTCCCTTTCTGATCCATGCAGCTGGTGGATCTCTCTTTACTCTGCCTCCCAAGCACACTTCTGGGGCACTTTGCTTGACCAGCTCTATCACCCTCCAAAGCAGACTCAGCAGGCAGAAAAAAGGGAATCATGTCCTCACAAATCTTGCTGCTGTGGCTGGATGGATGAATGTGAAATAACTTCCACTTTGGCAATAGGCAGTTTCTGAAACATTAAATCTGTAGTCCTCCCTGACAAGACATGGCGTGAAATACTGACATCAAAACATAAACAAATGCCAACTGAAAGCAAGCTAGGACACCAGTAAAAATGTCAGTGGATAGCTAATACATCTTTACACCAAGGTTTTGTAGGATTTGTATCTGTGTTTGCTGCTGGGTGCTCCCACTTCAGTGTCCCTGCAGATGCCTGGGAAGATTCCTGGTGCTTCTGAACACTTCCTGAGAGTAGATATTCTTCCATATCACAGGGAAAGAACAGATGCATGAACTCCTGACTGTGGTTTAAGTTCCAGATTGTATTTCATGCTTTTCAAAGATCCATTCTTGCCTAATTCAGTCATGTTTTTAATTTAAAAATACAGACTTCATAGACTACAAGACAAATCCAATAAAGTTTCAAATGTGAAGAGACATCCCGGCCCAAAGTAGAAGCAATTCAGCCCAACAGAAGACAAACCAAAGTAATTCAGGAGCAAGATTTCAGACTCAGTTTCCAAGTGACATGTGGAGGAGCATCCTCCTGCCTCCTGGTGACCTATGGGACAGAGCATGTGCAGCTTGTTTGGTGTGGCAAAGCCCTACAATACATGCTGGAGTAGAGATCCACCCCACACCCCAGCAAAGGGATGCCCAAAGGAGGTTGTGACTGAGGGGAGCCCAGGTGGGAGCAGGGTCCTGGCAGGACCTGTGATCCCATGGAGAGAGGAGCCCACTCTGGAGCAGGTTTTCTGGGTTTTCTGGCAGGACCTGTGACCCTGTGGGGGACTCTGAAACACTTCATGAAGAACTCCAGCCTGTGGGAAGGACTCACACTGGAGAAGGTAATGGAAAACTGTCTGCTGTGAGAGAGACCCCACACTGGAGCAGGGAAGGAGTGTGAAGAAGGACTGCACATGTGTGATGAGCTGACCACAGCTCACATTCCCTGTCCCTCTGTGCTGCTGGGAAGGAGGAGGTAAAGAAAATCAGAGTGAAGTTAAGCTCAGGAAGAAAAGATGGGTAGGGGAAAGGCATTTTTTAGATTTGAATTTATTTATGCAGTACCCTGCTCTGATTTAATTGGCAATGAAGCAGATTAATTTCCCTGAGTCAAGTCCATTTTTCCCATGATGATAAAGAGTGAGTGATTTCTCCCTGTCCTTTTCTCAACCCACAAGCCTTTCATTATATTTTCTCTCCCCTGTTCACCTGAGGAGTGATACAGCAGCTTGGGTGGGGACCTGAAGTCCAGCCAGGGTCAACCCACCACAGCAAGCAATATATGAGCTTCTCCTAACTTTGTGTGTGTCTCCATCCACTGCTGGGTTACCTGCATGGCATGGAAGGGAGGAAGGGCTGCCACAACCATGCCCCTGGGGCAGGACATGAGCAGGTGGACTCGCTCCATCAGTACAAAAGCCTACATCCTCCCAGCTGAGTGTCCTGAGGCAACAGGAGCTGAGCACCAAGCCTGGCTTTCAGCTGCATCTGTCAGTGCAGATGATCATCATCAGCACAACCCACTGGGAGTGACCAAACCCGTGACCCCTCACAGAGGCTCGAGGC
This sequence comes from Irena cyanogastra, assembly GCA_013397155.1. Classification (NCBI taxonomy): domain Eukaryota; kingdom Metazoa; phylum Chordata; class Aves; order Passeriformes; family Irenidae; genus Irena; species Irena cyanogastra. The sequence continues at coordinate 567,427 of VWZV01009566.1, read as the reverse complement.
AGGGAGTGGTGCCCCAGGTGAGACAAGTGGGTGATAGGGTTTATCCATGGCCCTGGGGCCCACTTCCAGAGGAATTACCAGGCAGCATCTGCATAGTTTGCCTGTCGCAGGTACCAGCCCAAACACAGATCTGAGTGTTTCACCAGAGGCACTAGACTCACAAAACTATTGTGAAGTTGTTATGAAATCATATTTAAGAGAGTCCAAATATTAAGCCCAATTCTACTTACAAGTGTGCAGCAGAGATGACTGCACATCACCTTGTCAGGTGGAGCCACCACAGAGAAGCGTGGCAGGAGCATGGGCAGGTATGGAGAGCAGACAAGGGCCAGCAGCTGGTTTGCCCCCTTGCCTAGGGACAAGGATGGGGAGAACCAGGTCCTGCTGCACAGCTGCTAACATCTGCCTTACCAGTCATTCCCTTGAAAGCTTCTTTGGCAAAACAGGGGGCAACTTCTTCCAATCCTACACTTAACTGCAGATGTAGAAAGGGAAATATCTAAAAAGCCAGAGAGCAGCTGTTTCTAGCAGCTGACACACTCCCCTGTCATTTTCCCTGGGCAGAGCCATGGCCTGGTCCCTGTGGGCAGCACCAGTGTACCCGACGGCCGGAGAGCAAGAGCGACAAATTGACTTTGGAATTAATCCCGCTTAAGCCTTATCTCAGAGGTTATTATTGCTATCAAGGAAGCTGAAGAAAGGCTACAGTCACTCAAATAAATTTCTTCCTCTGAGACAGCAATCAAAAAAAAAAAAAAAAAAAAGAAGAAATCCGCAGATCACTCAGACTGAACACAAATGTAATCGTGTTCGGTGCTTTATATATACATTCCTGGATTAACTCTGACCCAGCTATATAATCTGCTAAGAGCTAAAATGAATCCTGGGCTGTACAATGATGTGATTATCTTAGAAAGCAAGAGAAGGAAAAAAAAAGTTCTTTTTCCTGCATCTAGAAAAATATTTTTACTCACTAGAACAGACAGATTCATATCCTTGATATGTTTATATGTCAGCCCACTCTACTACAGAAAGTAGAAGATTTTTAACCCAATACACTGGAGATTTTTGGGTGGAGTGAAGCTGCCAACTGATTTATTATTGTTGTGCATTGTAAGGAGCCTGAACTATGCCTTTTCTACACTACTGATTAACAGGGAAAAATTGCTACCCTACAAAGAGAAGCAGCTAAGCAGAAAGCAAAATTTTAAAAATGTTCAAAACAAAATTGGTCTTCTTTTTCCCTTCTAGCTAGTTGGAACTGATTAGTACGTTGCATGTATGTCTAAGTGCATGAACACAAGGAAGCATAGTGCAAAAATGTGATGGGAACAGGAAGGGCTAAACAGCTCTCTAAGTGTTTGTTCATAAATACATATGGGATCCTGAGCATTAAATTCAGCAGATCCCTACTCTGTGACTCTAACTAATGTGTTTCAGCATAAAATCCTGAAAGCTTTTAAAGACAGCAAGACTTTAAATCAAAAATTGAAGGAGACTATAACTGTTTGGCTCCACAGACATTGCACTAGGGAAAAAAATGCAAAAAGCAAAGAAACAGATACAGACTTCAGTCCCTTACAAAGGTATGTTTTCCTGATGAGACCTAACCAACTTTTCTTCTTATTTTGTATTTGTTTTACATAAGCCTCTTAAAGTAGGGAAAATAATTGGAGCACATTTTTTTCTACACAGTTTTCCACTGGGATAAATTCAATTACTACCAAAGAATACAGTTACATCAAAAAAAAAAAAAAAAAAAGCATCCTTTGTGCTTGGTCACATCTGGTAAATCAGATTTAATCCTCAGCAATCAATATCCCAGGATAAACAGCCCACACCTAGAGATGCAAGGCGGAAGGTAAAGAAAACAGATTATATTTGTAAAAGCAGGAAGGTACCACACACTGCCAACACTGTGTATCTTTCTTATTGAGAATTAACATGAAATTGATTGTTAAACAAAAATAGTGACATTCTGAGTGACATTTACAGGCATTACTTCTGAAGCTCGGAGTGCCTCCCTGCAATTGCAATTCAGCCCCTGGGGAGGTGTAATCCTTCTCTTCCCACCACACTTCCAGAAAGGCAGAAGAAAATAAGATCAAGAAGTGAAAACAAAACAGAACACTTGGACTACTCAGAAAGGTGTTGCAGTCAGGGTCCAATCTGAAAGCTGCTGCTGAACCTGTGGGTGCTGCCAGAGCTGCTGAGCCCAGGCATTCTGGTGGCAACCAGCACTCACCTCCCATTTCCCACTTTCCATCTCCCAGCTCCCATCCTTGCTGCAGATGGCCACAACAGAGCCACACTGCACCCTCTGCAGAGCCACGTCATCTTTACCCCATATCAAAAGGGAGACTTTTCTCCTGCATTTTACCAACTCCCCCCTGCCCACCTGAAAATGGAGAGATGTTTAGAGAAGTTCTGCAGCTCAGACAGCTAGGGCACTCCTGACACACCTCTGCCACCACAGCCCTCTGCACAGGGAGCCTGGCAGCAGCACTCCCAGGAAAAGATTTGCAAAGCTCCCTTACAGGTCAGCATTTCATCTGCTTTGCCATCAGGCTCCATCCAGCACTGCAGCTTCAATCACTCATCACTTCTGAGCAGTGCCAACAACTTAATCCAAATCCTGTCGGATTTACCATCCCGCTACTTACTCTGCTGATTTTTACCCTGGCCACCCTTCCAAGCTGCCAAGGGGAAAAAAGCAACCCTCAAACCCTGAGTGTGAAGCTTAACCTGCCTTCCGAGGGACGGAGCACACCAGCACAAGTATGACCGAGGAGATGTGAAGCTGCACACCCAAACTGGACACTGAAGCATCATTCCCAGCCCCTGCAAACAGAGCCCTGCATCGTGCTTAGCATGGCCCTTGGCACTACATTGCATCCACATCTCAGTCAAAGCAAAATTTGACCAAGCTGAAACTTCCCTCCCCAGTACGCTCCCAATTTCAAGTTCTTTCAGGAGTAGGAGGATTCCGATGTATTTTTTTTCTTCTTCAAACTACTTAATGAGATCTCCTCCACTCAGGTGTGTGCTGTCAAAGCCATCTGTACCCAGCATAAATAGCAGAAGGCAGAATAACTGCCTTTAAAGAAAGAGAGCACAAGTCACACATTGCCTTCTGACTTCCCCAGTTTGCTGGAAGATGCAACTTTCACCAATTCTTCATTTAATCCTTTTTCGTGTGGGTGATGGAGGAGTTTAAGAATCAGCACGGCAGAAACTTTACTTTTGGTGCAGCCCCTTCCCCAGCGCCCCCCAGCAGCGGCTCCATTAACATTTCTCCGCGCACTTTGGGGAGCGGCACTGCGAAGCTCCCCACGCCCCGGGACGCGCAACGCAGCGGCAGCGGGCACTGCCGAGCGGACAGAATTCCCCGCTGGCAGCAGGGGGTTCTCCTCGTCTCCCCACCGGCGTCCCGGAGCTCCGGCGGGGCGGGCCGGGGAGCGGCAGAGGAGCCTCCGCTGCTGTCCCTGCGCTGCCGCCCGGGGGCTGCGCTCCGGACACGGGCAGGACGGACGGAATGGGGCTGGCCGCGAAGTGTGAGTGTGTGTGAGAGTGTGTCTGTGTGTATTTGTGTGTGTGTGTGCATACACCACTGTATAGTATATCGTACAGTGCAATACACTATATAGTCTATTATACATTATACACAGTACGTTATACTATGCTGTATAGAATCACAAAATATCCCGAATTGGAAAGCACCCACTGGGATCATCAAGACCAACTGCTGGCCCTGCACAGGACAGCTCCAAGTGTCACACCATGTGTTTGAGAGCGGACGCTTCTTGGTCTCTGTCAGCTTTGGTGCTGTGACCGCTGCCCTGGGGAGCCTGCTCCAGCGCCCAACCACCCTCTGGGTGAAAAACCTTTCCTAGTAACGAGCCCAAACCTTCCCTGAGATTATATATATATATGTATATATATAAACCCACAACATATAAATCTAGATGTACAGTGTGTAGCATGTTTATAGATATACACTGTAGAGATACACTACTTTCTGCTGAGCAACAAGCAGAGCGGCATTTCGGACGGATGCTCCCCCACTTCACTTACCACCCCCCCACCTCCCAAAAGAGAGAACCCCGCACCGAACAGAGGGCGGGCGCCAGGAGCGGTGAAAGGGCACCGACCGCGGCGGGACCACCACCACCACGCGTTTCGGGAGAGGAGGGCGTCCGGGGGTCTCACCTTGGGGTTGGTGCGCAGCTGCCGCTCGTCCTCATGGAGCAGGGCGGGCGCGGAGGAGCGGGAGGTGCGGACCAGGACCTGCAGGCAGGGGTAGCGGGCGGTGCCCCGGCAGGCGGCCCCGCAGGAGAAGGTGCAGGCGAAGCGCTCCCCCAGCTGCCGCACCGCCAGCACCGTGCAGTTGGCGGAGCCGCCGCCGCCCCGCTCCTGCAGCGCCGGGCGAAGCCAGCAACAACCCAAACCCAAGAGGGAAAGCAAGCCGGCGGCGATGAGGAGGAAACCCAGCCGCATGCTCTTGTCCTCCGCCTCCGTGTACTCGTAAGCCGCCCGGCTCCTCGCCATCGCCCGGCTGCCGCTGGCATCCGCCGCCGGGCATCAGCCACTGCCATCGGCTAAAGCTGCCGCCGCTCCCCGCCTCCCTCCCCGCCTCCTCCGAGGCTGACTGTGCGTGTAACCAGCACGAAAAAAAAAAGATAAATAAATAAAATGCAAATTTAATCCCGTCTGACCTAATTCAGGGCCCTCCGGGGGTGGAAAGGGACAGCTTGCAACGGGATTATCTGACCCTGGAGATTTGCTGTGCGGAGGGCTAGTCCGGATTAACACTGGGCACCATCATGCAATGTACAGTATCTAGAAGAGGGTGGGTGGGTGAGTGGGGTCCTTTGGGTGTATTGTGGCCTCCCTCTAAGGCAACATCTCACCACTGGCTTGGTTAAGTCCCGTTTAGTACCCCCAAGGCATCAAAGTCTGCAAGGTCTCTATGCATAAAGGAGGAAACTGATCTGAAATTAAATGGATTAAATATCTACAAGTGAGAAGACAGCTTCTATTTTTACCTTATTAATTGAGAAGGGACATAATGGGAAATGGCCAAATGTTAACATTTGTGGGGTGCAGGGTAAAGTGTTCTGGCCAGCCCCCAAAACAGCATCAGCACAGCAGGGACACAGTAACAGAAAAGCAAGATGCTGTCACACATAGGAATCGCTTTGAACAGGAAGGTATTGACCTTTGAATGTTCACCCTAAGAAGTGCTCTCTTCCAAGAAGGTTTGTAAATGAGGCAATTCAAAAAAAATAATTGGGAAATAAAGTTTGGTTATTACCCAGCATTTCCCACTGCGGCAACACGACAAGCTCTTTGGTGCCAAAGTACCATAAGCAACACTTATAGTTGTATTCTGTTGTCTTTATCACAGGCAATTAGCTAGAACAAAATGTGAGCCTCAGAGCTGATAGCCGAACTTGATGACACAGCAGACAAGTTACAGAAACACAGAAAATGTTTGGGAAATAGCACTCTCCTTTCTCAATCTCTTTCCCACTGCAGAGTGCAGTGTCAAACTTTTATAAACGAAGCTGATCCCTAGGTTCTCCAAATGGACTATTGAGCAAGGTTTGGCAGGAAGGCTATTAAGAGTCCACGCTGTGCCATGAATATAGATGGATGAAAATATTGTCCTTGCTTGCACAAGCGCACTACCACACTCCTCTCAAGCCAGCTGCTTTGCAGTAGCCTGCCCTGATAATCAAAGGGTTTCTGAAAAAGTATTCCAAAAATAATCCCAGCTCTGAGCCAAGATTACGTTTTTTTAACTTAAACCTCCCATAGGTGTTTATACTGGAAACTCAACTTATCTTGCTTAGTACTTGGCTCTGTTCATTCATTCCCATCATCAGGTTTTGCTGCCAGCACTTGTGTGACAGCAGTTTCTAAGAGGTTTGTTGCATAGTTTTCATAATATAAATAACAAAATGATAGTCAGGTTGATTGGTCACTTACCACCTGAAAGGGAAGCCCCAGCTCTGCTTTCTCAGTGTAAATGACCTGGAGCTTCTTTCTGTCTTACCTCCTGAACAGCTGGCCTTCCATACTTGGTTCAACTCCCTTGTACATAAAGCGCTGTCAGACGGAAATTAAGGCAACAGCTCAATGGGTGACAGAGCAACCTTGAGTTAGTCCTCCAGTGTGCATCCAACCCCTACATGCTCCACAGCTGGGGAGATGCTGAAGCTGTATTTTAACTGCAAATGGCCTTAGCATTCACCAGGTGATCTCACAGATTTTGAACTTCCGCACAAATGACTCAGTCAAGACTCAAAGTCTATTTGGATCGACTGGAAGTGAAAAATGATCATCAATGCCTGATCATTGTAGCAGAGTAAAGGGGGCCTGCTGTGAAGATTTCAGCTCCACTATCACCTGCTGAGGGCAGAAGTGGGGATGCTGGCTCCAGGACCACAGGCTGCACCAGGAGCCACCAGGGCTGAGAAAGCCGGCATACAAAGTTCAATGTCTGTACGAAAATCTCCACAGCAGCAGAACAGATTGCTGCCTGCTCTTTTGGGCCCTTCCTTGTCCCACAACCAAGGGATGGCCTTACCTGTGGCCAAGTGCAGCTGACCCACCTGGTAGGGCCAGTGCTGAGAACACCTCTGCCTTGGTCAGGCACGTGGTGCTGGCAGCCACAGCGCGGCTCTGCCAGCACAGCCAGGCAGGCGGCTCAGCGGGACGGCTCACACCGCCCTGCTTCCCCGCCCGAGCCTAGTGCTGCTCTGTGCCATGCCGACTGCACCTCTCCCAGGAAAGCAAGCCATGAACTGCCTCTTCCAAAGGCAAACGTCTATATAAAACAACAGAATGCCTTTATAAAACCAACACTGTGATGCCCACCAGAAAGTGAACTGGCCTTCCAAGGGAAGGGAGATCTCTGGAACAACCTAACCCACCCTTTAGTCGAGAAAAAGTTTAGAGAACACTGGAGGGTTTCCACAGAAGTTCATCAATGTCGGCACCAGAGCAGCTTTGGGCACCTGCCTTCCTTTAGCTCCTCATCAGGACTGGTTACAGCTATGCAGGATGCTCCAACCATGAAAACCGGCTACTTCACCAGATTGTTCGCTAAACCAGAGGAAGTTCAAAAGGGTGATTTTACAGAAAATTATTTTGGTAGTTTCAGCATGAAAAGCCTGACACATACCCACATATACTAGCTCATTAATACCAAGAAGACAATATTAAATGCAAACAAGAAACTGAAGCGTAGAAAAATAATACACAAACTTGCTAATCCAGAATTGAGCTGAATCAGTAAGTCAAAACTATTGTTCAGTGTGCTTTAACATTACTCTCAAAAAAAATAGTTACCTCTAACAGTAAAGTGGTTTTAAGTGGTAAAGCTACCGAAACTATTAAAGCCAAAATTTCTAAGTAAGTTATCCAGCTGCATTTCCTCAGGTCTTTTTAATGTACTGGAAGCTTTTAGTTTTATGGAAATGAGAGCAGGCATGTTTATCATAGAGAAACAAAAACTTAATTCACATACAATATATGAAAATAAAATAGTAAAAAAAAGCATCAGCTGTCAATCCACACTAATTTCTTAGTCCAATCTGCCTTACCAGAACTCAACTTCTACTAGCATTAATTTTGGGCAGTAGCAAATTTTGAGCGACACAATGAAAAGGTACTTGAAAATTAAGCACATTCTGAAATTTGGGTTTAATAGCAATTGTTATATTTAGCATCTTAACCAAAAGCATTGTCTAGCTATCCCATGCTCAGGATGGCAGCTGTGCATTTAGAGGCTTTTCTTGAGTGTGACAGACAGCAATCAATCTTTTCTTTTTGTTTCAGTCAATGTCTAGACATGGAAGAATTTTCAATTGGAAGTTACCAGGATGGGGGGGGGGAAGGGGGAAGTTTCTTTTAGGCAACTAGTAACTTTAAATTATTATTTAGAAAATGGACAGCCTTCTTCCATAGCCATGGCCACCTAGGAGCCACTCAGGACCAAGATGACAGCCCCACAGACCTGTTTCCCAGCACTGCCTAGGTCATGCCAAAGACTCTTTCTGGTCTCTTCGTGGTCAACAGAAACAGTCCCTCAAGACTGCAAAAATCTTGCATCTGATTACAATATACAAATTCTTATTTGGGTACATTCTCCCTTTTTTCATGGAAACTGTGAAACAGAAACAGACAAGTACAAGAGGTACTGGCTTGGGGACAGAGATTTCAGACACACCATGCAGCCAAGTGACAGGATCACATATCTTTGTAGTGCAGAAATGCTACACAGCCACGAGGAACTGGTGTGGTCAGTCGTGAATCCTGACACAGGTGCAGTTGACACTTCATTGAAGGTCACAGGCATGTGAAAAATATTCTTACCCATGTGAGTATCTGCAGGCTTCCTTGGATTACCTGGGTCTCCAATTAGATTAATGAAGCCCATGAAAGTTCTCACATGCTTATGTGTTTGTGGCACGAGGCCACTAAGGTGGAGGAGATTCAGTGCTGAGTGGTTTTTTCTTTGTTCGTTTTTAAACACCCCTGTGGAGCATCCTTAACCCTTTCCTCCACGACGCTCTGGTACCCTTGATTTTTCCACAAGCAGGGTGGTTTGAGTAACAATCGCTGAAACATGAAGTGTTTTCTGCAATACCAAGTGTAATCAAATCAGTGAAACGTATGTTAACCCTGGAAGTTGAAGGCAGTGGATTTGCAGAGAAAGTGGAGCTAACTATTCAATAAAGATTTGTAAACAATATGCAACAAGGACTATGAGAGCATGTTGGACAGGCCAGAAATAGGAATATTTCTACTTCTTGCCAAGAACACTGAGTTTTCTCCTCAGAACTTACCTTGCACATTGTTGTACAAAACTAGTTATGGGGAAAAACACAGCACCTGAAATTTAAAAACAGTGTTCTGGTATATCCCTATTTATAGTGTTAGTGGAATGTAAAAATATATTAAATAAACCTCAGATCTTAATTGTCAGTCTGAAAATCTGCAGGGCAATTCAGTCACCCATTTGCCACACGAGTATGTAAATGAGGGCTGAGGTTTTCTTCCTTTCAGCAGAAAAAGCAGTATGTTCTTTTTTTTCAATTTTTAAAATTAATATGGTATCAGTTAAAAAGTGGTTTCAATCTTACACCTTGTTTTCTGTTTACACCTGTTTCTCTTGCTTCAACTCACAGTGTAATATGAAATTCACAGATTATAAAGTTTCCATATATGCTTATTTAATTGACAAACAAGAGCCAGACTGCTCTTCCACCTGAAGGAGCAAAGCACCAGTCCCATGCTCACAGGTGAGAAGTTTCCCAAATTCAGGCATTTCAGACTTTTAAAAGACTGGGCAGTTGAATACAACTTTATCATCAAGTATTTTTTTGGGAGAATTTACGTTCCCAATTTCAGCTTAATTGTTTTCAAAGTGTCATAGGTATTAAGTATTTTAATATAATTCATCTTGCTCTCTACCATATATTGTTAATTTCCATGAACATGAGAAATAATTACATTTGATTTGAAGAAGGAGAAATCACTTCAGGAATTCTTACAAAAAATGCAAAAAAACCCTCCAAAAAACCAAACCAATCAACCAACCAAACCCCCCAAAAACAAAAACCAGGTCATAGTGAACCTCTGACAGTAAAAAAATGTAACATTAATTGCAGAGGGAACAACATGCTTTTAGAAAATTATAATTTTGAAAATTTATAAATTTATATTTGGATAATCAAATATATGTTTGAATTTGTTTTGGTTTGAGAAACAGAATAAGCCACCATCTTTTTCAACTGTGTTAGTTATATGGATTATAACCATTCTCTTCTTTTAAGCTGGGGAAACTCTGCTTTAATAATAGAAAAAAATATAATCAACAGGCTTATATTTTTATGTTTGCCATTTTAAAATAGATATTAAAAAAAGTTCAGAATTTAAAATTTGCCATGCACCTGATACAGAACCACAGCAAGTCCACTAATGGTCCAATTTCCAAGCATAATTCAATACATGCAAACAAGCTGCTTTTGCACTACATAGAAAAATGGGTCAAAATGGAAAAAAAATCCCAGGATTCACTAACATGTCTTGCTTTGGTAATTCCAGGTATTTTTCAATGATCTGCATCACCAGAGGCAACTCAATGAGAAGTGGCAATCATATTTAGAAAAAGAAAACCATCTCAATTTTCTTTCTCCGCTCAGAACAGTTACAGTTTTCAGAACCAGTCTATATTCATGTTTATTCGCATCTGGAAGTTCAAGCAATAGCGCTCACCAAATGAAACGTATTTCTATTTTAAGTGGGAAAACACCAACATGGAATTAAGCTGTGATCAGTTCTAACCCAAGCTTCTCCCAAGTGACCAATTCTTGAAGCATCTTTCTATCATTTGACACAGTACCCACCCACCTTTCTAAAAATTAATTGCTATTGTAGAGAGGGGATGTGAAACCAAGGTTAACCAAAGATTTTAGCCACGGAAACTTTACTGTGGAAAAGAATATGAAATTCTCATAAATTTACTTGTCAGCAGCAAAAAGACTCTTCAAGTGTCTTAACCACTGTACAGCTTGATAGTTTTAATACTTCAATTTTTTTTCCATTTTTCATTGTTGAAGAAATAATTTCACAATCTCAAATCAAAGTCAACACTGCAGTGAGGAGAGCTTTTCTACTTTATTACAAAGAGAAGAAGCCTTTATGTGGTCAGAAAATACAAGATTGATCTTTTTTTTTTCTCTTCCTATGAAACGCTGCTGTTCAAACAGCCAGAGTGAATTGTCTCAGTTCACTTCTTTAAGTCCCATCACATTCACTTGGGTATGGATGTCCTTGGCTGCTGAAAATCTGGCCCTTTAGTGCACAGGGCGACAAAGTAGTCCCCTGACCAGCAGTTCCAGAATGTCCCGTTTTCATATATTGCATCCATGCACACCTCCTAAAAATGAGGTACAGCAGGGCAAACATTTTCCAAAATAGATGTCATATATATAATATATACACATTCGTACATACATACCTTTATTCATGTGATGTCCAAAAATTTAAAAAAAATGTACACATTTATTACAAAATCGTAACAAAGACTGGACAGTGTTTTGCTCATTCTGGAAAGATGAAGCTCAGTAATACACAACCCTGGAAACTAACCAGAGACTGTGGCAATATCTTTCTTCTAAACAGTCAGATATTCTTGCATTAAGCTTGGCGAAAACTGCCTTTCAAAGACAGAAGGGGAAGTAAAATGAAGGAAGCAAACCTTGCTCATCTTTCCAAATGAAATACGAGAAGGATCTTCACATAAAAATGCACAAACATTTTTTATTACCAATAGTGCTACAATGAACAATGCAAATTTTGTTGTCTAATTTTTTGTCTTTTTTCTTTTTTTTTGTTTTTACATTTTGGAAAACTAAGTGGTAAACTTTTGTCAGTGTACTCGCTTGTCTTTACAGACCCAAGCTTGTCTGCTGGCAAAAAAAGAAAACAAAAACAAAAATTCAGACCCTGCTCAAACTAAAGAAAAACAATTACAAATTTAGTTGTTGGGCAGCACATAATTAGTAAGGCAGGACCTCAAATGGTGACCCTTCGCATGAGCCAATTGCCAGATCCTCAAGGAATTAAAACCAGGATGCCTGAGCCACATCAGTTCTGCAGTTATGTTGAGTATTGTGCTGAGACAGCCATACCCCAAGAAAAGGGAAGTCTTTAGAAGGCTTGCTGAGCAGGGTTGTAGTTGAAGGTTGATGGCAGATGAGGCCTTTCTTCTAATTTGTCATATTCCAGGTGGAACTCCTACAATTAAAAAAAAGAAAAAAAAGACAAAGCCAAATAAAACAATGTATCATTTACCTGTCAACACCTGGTCTACCAGCCATACTTGAAAAGCACAAATACAGAGGAGATCAAGTACTAACTTATCCTAAGGCAAGACCACATGACTTTGCTATCTTAAATTACATATTTTAAGGACAAAAAAGTATAAATTACAACAATCCTAAGCCATTACACCTTCAACATGCAGGCTCTCCTATTCTTTTGAATGCTACTCTCAGAACCCCTGTTATAATCTCAAACAATTTTATATATGCACATAAACAAAACACAAATACACAAGCACAGAATGAGCTAAATTATAAACAAAAGCTGTCTTTCAACACGTCAGGAGTACAGAGGCTTATTCTGGATGAACTTAAGTTTGGGAATATTTTTGTGTCACACTACCAGACCAAATAGCTTCATGATACACCAGGGGAGGTTCAGGCTGGACATCAGGGAAGTGTTCCAGAAACAACTGGACTTAGTGCTAAGGCCTGTTTGACATGGTNGAGCCACATCAGTTCTGCAGTTATGTTGAGTATTGTGCTGAGACAGCCATACCCCAAGAAAAGGGAAGTCTTTAGAAGGCTTGCTGAGCAGGGTTGTAGTTGAAGGTTGATGGCAGATGAGGCCTTTCTTCTAATTTGTCATATTCCAGGTGGAACTCCTACAATTAAAAAAAAGAAAAAAAAGACAAAGCCAAATAAAACAATGTATCATTTACCTGTCAACACCTGGTCTACCAGCCATACTTGAAAAGCACAAATACAGAGGAGATCAAGTACTAACTTATCCTAAGGCAAGACCACATGACTTTGCTATCTTAAATTACATATTTTAAGGACAAAAAAGTATAAATTACAACAATCCTAAGCCATTACACCTTCAACATGCAGGCTCTCCTATTCTTTTGAATGCTACTCTCAGAACCCCTGTTATAATCTCAAACAATTTTATATATGCACATAAACAAAACACAAATACACAAGCACAGAATGAGCTAAATTATAAACAAAAGCTGTCTTTCAACACGTCAGGAGTACAGAGGCTTATTCTGGATGAACTTAAGTTTGGGAATATTTTTGTGTCACACTACCAGACCAAATAGCTTCATGATACACCAGGGGAGGTTCAGGCTGGACATCAGGGAAGTGTTCCAGAAACAACTGGACTTAGTGCTAAGGCCTGTTTGACATGGTGGTGATCAGTCAAAGGCTGGATTTGATCTTAGAGGTCTCTTCTAACCGAAATGATTCTGTGAAAATGTCCAGGTACAAAGTACCGAGACCCACTTAAGCCAAAATTTCTTGAAACACTCCTCCACATTTCATACTCATATTTAAGCTGCAGACCCACCAAACCTGAAATCTTCTATTTTTCAGACCCTTTCAGCAGTTTAACTGTGTCTCATCCCATTTAATCTTCATTCAAGAAACAGGGCAAGCAGAAGTTTCAGAACTGTTCTTTAGGGGTACTTCTTGGTAATTCAACAACAACAACTTTGGACATGCACAGTAATTTATTTTATCTAACTTGGTGGAGAACTTCAGCAGAACATCATCTGTATCTGCAAAGCAAACTTAGCCCACTATTTTCACACAGAGATGAAAACATGAGTAATGAAGAGATTATTTCAGAACACTCTCTAAAGTGATTAAATAGTATAATACTTCAGTACACATAAATCTGTACTAAATTAATACAAGAACAGAAGTAAAACCTAGGAAATCCAACTCTTATACCTCTCTTCTTTCAAGGCAAAACAAGGTCCATTTAACATAGAAAAAACATTCAGCATGGAAAGGAAACAAAGGAGCAGAAAATGTGAAGCACTGTGCACTCCCCTGAGAATACTGTCCCTAAAACTGGAAAACCCTAGCAAAACCTGTGTGAGGTTACAGCCATCTGCACTGAAATATTGCACATCTGCTTCATTTCTAGTTCCTGGCTCTCTACTCCCACCAAAGATTTTTTTTTTTGGTTGGTTGGTTGGTTTTTGGGGGGGGTCTTTATTTAGATGGTGTGTTTGTTTGTTTGGGCTTTTTTAGGTTAGATATATGCAAGTGAAGTGCTTCTGGCACTCCTAATAAAAACTGCATGCCAGTTGGTGTATGCTCTCTTTTTGTGCAGATACACACATGTTGAGACTGAAGAGATGCTGCTCCCCCCCTTGGGTAAGAAGCAAGATCAAGGGGTACAAGTCCATACATGTACTTTGGTGTCAAAGGCTGGATTAGGTTGGGTGGATCTTAGGGGGCCTACAGGAAGGGTGGAGAGGGACTTTTTGCAAGGGCTGTAGTGATAGGACAAGGGGGAGTGGCTTTAAGCTGAAGAAGGGCAGCATTTAAAACTGGGTATTAGAAATAAATTCTTTACTATGAGGGTGGTGAAGCACTGGAACAGGCTACCAGAGAAGTTGTGGCTACCTCATCCCTGGAAGTGTCTAAGACCAGGTTGAATGAGGCTTTGAGCAACCTGGTGTAGTGGAAGGTGCTCTTGTCCATGGTACAGGGGTTGAACTAGATGGTCTTTAATGTTTTTTTCCAAACCAAACCACTCTATGATTCCATGATCTCCAGTAATCCTGCAGTCACTTTATAATAGAAAAGATACCACTCAAGCTTTCTCTCCTTTTCACAGCTGTCAAAGTTTCTTACTTGCACATAACCATGGAAGGGCCTGCAAATACTATCAATCTATGGTCAGCTTCAATCAGTTAACTGAACTTCCACAAGCTCTGAAATGCCTTCAAAATTACCGATGGCAAATTGCTAATTAAACTGGTAATATACAGTAAGTATCAGAAACCAGACAGTACCAGTATCCTAAAAAAGGGTTTTCCAAACTTAAGGTTGTTGTGAGCCTCTACTGGCAGTGGGAGTTACAAACAAGGTGTCTGGAATAAATGCTCAGGGGGCTGAGCAATCCTTTGTGTCCCACAAACTGAAGTCCCTCCTTCAGAAGGAATATGTTTCCCTATCAAATTTTCTCTAGAAGTATGTGAATTCATACTTCAAACTGTCATTGACTGTTAAAATAAACAGGCTTAAATTAAAACAGCCTTCTTGATTTGCATCCCAGTGTCAGTAAAGCTCAAATTTCATATTCAGTAGCATGTAAGAACACCTGAAGTTCTGTCTGACAATACCTAAAAAAGAATTCACTGACCAGTATTTCTGGAAACTAAAAACCAATTATTTATTGCATAGGGGAAAATACTTACATTACAAGTATACCTTATGTTTTTGCTTTAGCCACTGTGATTTAGGATGTCAACAGCAGCAGTGGCATTACTTAACATAAACAGATACAAATAAAATGTAAAAAATTCCACTTTTCCATTGATAAATGTGTTAAATTGCTTTCTTTTCCACATGGAGGTAAGATTCAAAACTTAAATACCCTTTATTAACCAGGAATAATGAATACTGAATGTGTGTGAAAACTTACAGCACATGTGACACTAAATAAATTGTTCTACGCAAAGAAAATAATCACCTCTCATGTCATCCTGAAAACTTGCTTTGATAGCAAAGTTACATCAGTCTGTACATGTACAAACAGTAACAGGCAAGGATACTTAAGGCAGGAGAGGATTGCTGAGGATGATCCATAGCAGTAAAACTAAACAAAAAAGTTAGCAGAATAGGTAGTATCCTGAGGACAAAATACTCCGGATTGTATAAGTCCATGAGAGCAGAGAGTAGAAATCCCACAGCTAGCTTAAAAATTCCAAATGGAACTTAAAAGTAGCACTTGTACTAACTTAAAGACAGATGCAAAGACCCACTTTAGGGGCTGAGCTGAAATACTATGCCACATCTTTACTGGAATAATAAATTCAACTTTCTAGTAATTATGAAACTATTTCAACTAATACTGATCTTGACAGGATAGGGAATAATTTCATCTAGACAGCAACCCTGACAAGCAAATAAACACTTAAAAATTTAATTTTCTCTCCCATAAAGAATTCCATGGTTTAGAACTATAACACCAATGTAAAAAGGTTTTATAATCTTGTACTTAAATTAATTATCCTTACTGAAAAGTAAGAAGAAATTCAAGCAGCTTACTGCAGACAACTTAAGTCAGGATTTCAGTAAATGTGCAATTGTAGTAAGCACTTTTGGTGTCAGAGCTACTTCCCTTCCTCTCTCATGTCTCCTCAACAGCAGCAAACTATAGCCAAAACATCAGTGAAAAAAAATCAGTGTCTTTAACCTCAGCATACTTTCCACATGCCCAAGGATGAAAAATCATATAACAAACATCTGTAATCAGAATTTTTATGCTTTTATTTATTTTTATGCTACTTTGCATTTAAGGTGAATTTGAAGTTTATCATTTATATTTTTTCACTTTTTACTACCATGTGTCAAATCAGAATTAATTTGATTTCCTAATAGTTTAGGAATTCTCATTCCTCTGCTACTTTGCTGAATTTCCGTCTTCAGTCTATTATCTATTAAGAATATAAAAGTAGAGTCTACAGTTTAATAAAAAAGAGAAATATATTGTTTGATTTTTCTTAAAAGAAGTTATTCAGCCTTCTTTACTTTTGTTAAAGCCAATGCAGAACATGAAATCTACTAAATCACAACTGGTTTATGTTTTTAAAAACCTAAGCTTTAAGATTTAGTTCTGCTATTTAAAGTAAACTGCTGTGTTTCATTGCAGCAATATTTCCAATTGCAGTGTCATTTAAAATAGGACCAATAAATACCTAAGCTCATAATGCAAAATACACTATGTCTGCAAAGCACAACACATTAGAGTATGTGCTGCCCTATATTTGAGCATCTACCAAATTTATAAAGCACCTTGAAAAATAATTGAATACACACATATGAGACAGTAATTTATGAGGAAGTGTTCCTGTATGCCAGCTCCAACATAGGACTAGTGAAACTGTTCAGCAGCAATTATTATTGTGGCCTTCTAAGGAACTGATATTCCCAGCATCCACTAATGATGTAACAGTATAATAAGAGATTGCAATTTATCAGAATCCTTTTTCTTCCCAGCTCCCTATAGGTCTAATTTCCTGAAATATTTATTAATTACTTCTGCATTCATTAGAAAAAAATTACTTTGCCATACTTTTCTTTGCATTCGAAGCAACTCAGTGTTATTGAATATTGCTGTTCTCATTAGGGTGAATCTGTATTAGTCTTTCTCAGAGGAAATGTCCACTACAGAAATTAATACCAGAGATAACAACATTACCATGGAATGCTAAGATCACACAACATGGACCTAAGTTCTTATTTATCAAAGGTGAAAATGTCACAGAATTATTTCTAGTATACAACTCATTTTCCATGCAACAAAAATCTCAATTTTCCCCAAAATCATTCTCTAGCTTCCTGTGACCGATGCTCAATTTGCCTGCTCAAAGTTAAATAAAAATTTCAAAATAATATTCCAGTTCAATTTTTTACATTATGGAATACACAAGCCTAGAAGAAAAGATATTGTTGCTTCTTATGGACATTGGGGGGAAATAAATAAAATAATCGCATTCCCTGTTGCAATACCATTGCAAGTGTAGAACTTTAGAAAATACTCTCTCCTTACTAGCTATCAATTGCTTCTTAACGCTGGGGGGATTACTTTCATACGCAAATAAAAAGAAGAGAATCTATGCAGATCTTGTGAAAAACCATTCAGAGGACAGTAGTGTTCCTATCTCTCCCTATCTCAGGAACGCCCAACAGGAGGATGGAGCGTACATCACTCAAGCACTGGATCCTGAGTTTCAGAGCAGTACGCAGGATTCCAAATAGAAACAACACTGTCTTAAAAAGTAATGCTAAGCATCGAATAGCAGCTGCGTGCATTTACCACAGGTAGAAAAAGGAAATGCTGAAGAGGTTACTATTATCATTCTACAGTGGGCACCATTTCCTCCTAGAAAAAAGAAATGTTGTGTGTCTACACAAGCTAAAACCACAATTCCACTGATATGTGAAACTACACGAGGCTCGTCGCTTGTAAATAAACGGAACACGTTCATTTGACTCCAGAAAAGAAATCTATCCTTTCTAAAGGTAATTACTTCCCTCTGATGATCTTAGGCAATAACAAAATAGCTTTAAATAGCATCTTGGGGAACCTAAGGAAGTATACCATGCAGCAAATGAGTAATTAAAGTAGTAACAAAAATTTTCCTTTTCTTTGGGTTTTCTTTTTGAGGAGTGGTGCTTTTGTTTAGAAGTTTTGGAATTACCTCACACTTAGGAAAAACCATAAAAGAAGGGCTCACCATTAAAACTGTCAGTTACAGATTCTTGGGTTTTCCTACGGCAGTAGAGATGCAGCAGAGGCAAGGAGTCACATGTGCAATTGGACTAAAGAACCTCCTGTATCCTTCAGGGCAACTGGAATGTTAATTTGTGAGGGAAGTTTGCACAAACTATGCAAAATTACTGGGTGGAGTGGGGGAGGAAATAAAACCAGCATGTATCTAGTTAATGCCTAGACGGCAAATGGCTTTATAGACAGAGGAGGACACTGAACTTTATTCTCTTTAAAAAGGATGTTTAAAAGCACATCAACAGACATCTAACTATTTCATGCAATGTTCCATAACCCTCAAATGAAATTACTTTTCAGCAAACAACTCCTAAGTAGGGCTGCAGGTGATGAGATTTCTTATTCTATGAAAT